>RYFJ01003283.1:0-79745 GCA_003991445.1 Oryza meyeriana var. granulata
GTAACATCCAGGAAAATCGCAATCGTCTAGCCAAACCACACTTCAGTACCTTGGAAGACAACTGGTGCTCTCTTAATTTCCTAGAACATTCTCAATGTCCAACATGTTTCTAGCTCTCTCCTTGGAGAGATAGGATCATCCATAATACCAAGCACAAACTTGTCGAGATATTCGAAATATACTTATTCTAAACCATGGAGGAGAAAGCGGGAGGGCATTATGAGTCCGAAGGCATACCGTATACTCATATAATCCATATCGGGTCAGGAAGCTGTTTTGGGTATATCTTCAGTTCTGATCTTCAATTGGTGGTATCCTGATCTCAAGTCAACCTTAGAGAAAACTTAGCTCCTTGCAGCTGGTCGAACAGA
The DNA here is from genome assembly GCA_003991445.1 of Oryza meyeriana var. granulata. NCBI lineage: Eukaryota > Viridiplantae > Streptophyta > Magnoliopsida > Poales > Poaceae > Oryza > Oryza meyeriana. Next base: position 372 of record RYFJ01003283.1, read on the forward strand.
TATCTATCCTTGGTAGAGGATCTTATTCTTGATGGTTACTCCATTCAGTGCGCGATAATCAACGCACATCCTCTTGGTCTTATCCTTCTTTTCCACTAGTAGATGGAGCTCCCCAAGGTGATGTGCTAGTCGCACAAAACTAAAGGCTCTCAAGTTCTTCTATCTGCTTTTTCACTTCGGCTAACTCCTTAGCCGCCATTCTATAGGGTTCTCTTGGATATGGTGCTGTGCCGGGTAGCACTCTATAGAGAATTCAATCTCTCTATCAGGGGGCATTCCGGGTAAACTGTCTAGGAAGACATCAGGGTACTCATTGATCACCTGGCATTCTTCCAAAGGGACTAATTGCACCGAGCTCAGGAGGGGTCGGTTCTTAGGGTTTCCAAGGGAGGCAAACTTTACTCTTGTCAAAAGGGCACTGCAGGGTTTGGTGCTGGTTGCACAGTCTATTCGGCTTATGCTTAGCTAACAGTCATGCAAGAATCAAATCCAAGCTTGTGATTCAGGATAATGGGATTGGCTGAGAAACTAACTCCTTTAATTACCAAGGTAACTCCAGGGCAAGATTGGTCTGACCTAAACTCTTGCAGGGGAGTGTATGACCATAGTATCCTAAGACCTTGAATCCACCATACTTATCCACAAAAGATTGAGAAATAAAGGAATGCGATGCTCCAGAATCAAACAGAACAACTGCAGGTTACGGAGTTGACAAGAAACGTACCCATTACCACATCTGAAGCTTCTCGGGCTGTCTCTGACTGGATATGATTGACTCGCCACGTCCAAAGTCGGAGGGGCACGGGAGGCAGATCCATTAGTATGTGTAGTCGGCTGTCTCGACTGAACACAGGGCTCTTGAAGCGCTGGCGTTAGGGCGTCCGGGACTGCAGGGTCTTGCTTCTGGGGACAGTGTCGGGCGAAGTGACAACCGTTGCAGTTGTAGCATCGGCTTCCCGGGGCACTCGGAATACTCCTCCGCTGAAGGCCGGCTGAGGTAGGGCGACTTGCACCGGTATTTGCACTGAGGGGTCGGGACTGAAAGAAGAAGTCGGCGGAAACAGACGAGCGAAACACCCGCTCTTGGAACTGGGTTTGGGCAAACTGACGGAAGGACTGGGGAGATAGGGCTAGAACTTGGACCACTACGAGATCGCATCTGGGAGGCCTTGCGCTTGCGAAAAACTTCGATCTCCTTCCTCGGTCTTCAACTACTAGGGCTCTGTTGACCATGTGCTGGAAAGTAGGGAAGTCATGGGCAATAAGCGGATCTTCATTGCCACATTCATCCCTTTCAGAAACTTCTGATTTTCTTCTTGTCCGTGTTCACGTCCTCGGTGCATAGCGAGCTAGATGGTTGAACCTGCTCAGGTACTCGCTGATGCTGGAATGTCCCTGCTTGAGGTTGTTGAATTCTTCTCTCTTAATGTCTATTACTCCTTCTGGGACATGTGCGGCTCTGAAGGCTTCAACAAACTCGGGCCAGGCGATGTTGGCGGCATCTTGATGGGCAGCACAGTAGTTTCTCCACCAATCGGCTGCTGGTCCATGCAGTTGGTGTGCAGCAAACTGGGTTTTCTCCACAGGTGTGCACTGCACTAGGTTAGCTTTCTATCCATATCCTTCAGCCAGTCGTAGCCTCCATTGGCTCAGCGGTCTGCGAGAACTCGGCTGGACGGGAACCTCATGAAGTCGGCAAGCTTGGAGCGTCCATGAGCTTGTGCTGGTGGAGTTTGATGGAGAAGAGGCTGCATTGCGGCCAGGATTCTGAGCAATGCCTTGCAAGATCTGGTCTGGATGGCCCCATAAGCTGCTGGGGGTCTGCTGGAAGGTGAGGGGTTGAGGCAATCCTCCAGGGTTTGCTGTTGCAGCGTCGAAGGTACAAGGCGGCTGCACGGCCACTTCCTGCATCCGATCGTGGGTCTGCTCCACTTCTTGTTCCTCCGCGGCAAGTAAGCAGGTTGTTGCGGACTGGACTTGGTCTCAAAACCAAGCGGGCCGGGGTAACGGATGGCACGGCGCTGACGTTCTTGCCATCAGGTCCTAGAAAAGGGTACCACGGGGGAAAGGTTCAGCAAGGTTATCGGCAGCCAACCGATGGAAGATGAAGGAGCAACAAGATTAGCAAGATGAATTCACGAGCAGAACAAGGAATAACTCGGGAACCCAGCCTCAACGAAAAGATGACAGATAGGGCACTGGAACCTAAGGGCTAATACAAAGATCCACGCAGGAGCCAAGGTAGGGAGATAGCCAAGAGTTAAGAAACTTTTCCAAAATTCTACAAAGCAGAGAGAAAGATACTCAGACAAGTCCTAGATAGTATAGTTTCAAAATAGTAAAAGTTTTCAAAATAAGATCCTCAAAGGCATCTACACGCGTAGGGTTTCGCTCCTAGGGCACCTTTGCTCTGATACCACGTGTGCGCTCCCGACTAGGTGGAAGGCCACATGTGCATAAGGCACCCGATCCCAGGATCAGTAGTCGGCGTACGCACAACAATGATACAACACAGAGTAACTTACATATGTGTACAAGGAGATCCATCCAGGACAGACCCGGGATGGCAAAATAATCAACAGGTAAACTAACGAAACAGCAGAAACAGGGCGGAAGCTGGGCAAACTACTTCCACAGGCTCGGTTGGGAATAGGCTTCGAAACCTTCGTAGTCGGCCTGGTCTTGGAGGACTCGGCAGCAGTCGGATCTTCGTCTTCTTCTCCCAAACCTACTATATCATATATATAACAAGGTGAGTACTTTCGTACTCAGCAAGCGGAAATGATGCAATGTCGGGTTAGACAGAAAGGCTAAAGGTTTATTTGCGAAATTTGCTTTAGAAATCTTTTTCTTTGCAAACACTAGTGAGCTTAAATTTTTGTTGTCGGACAGAGGCTCACGCCTCTATCCATTCCGCAAGTTGCTTTTTCAACAACTCGCCACTTAACGAATCAAGCATATCATTCAATATGTTTCTATCATCTTTTACTTCGTATTTGCTGGTCCTGTACCTCCCGAGTAGCTACAACCACTCGTTGACCCTGAGACTCGGCTACAACAATTCAGCTTGGCACTTGATGCCCGCTACACTGGCTACAACCAGCTCAGCTAGTCGGCCGCCCTGGCTACAACCCGGGGGCCCCATCGCTGCCCTGGCTACAACCCGGGAGCATGATCATGGCACTAAAGTGCACGTAGGCTGGCTACAACCAGCTAGCTAAAGTGGCTTCCCTGGCTACAACCCAGGAGCACAACTTGATCTCAACTTGCTGCATTTTCCCTGGCTAAACCCGGGAGCTTGGATCAATCCATCTTCTGGCTACAACCGAAGACATCAGTACAACTGCCGCCTGGCTACAAACCCGGGGGGCTTTAAGTTTGCTGCCCCTGGCTACAACCCAGGGAGCATGATCTTCATCCTGTTTACTTTTCATTCACTTGATTTATGGTGCTTCACACCCCGGATCACACAGATCCGTTTCTGGCCAACAGGCCTTCCGTTTGCTCACTCGGCAAACTCTGGTCACGGTTCCCTTCCCATCAAAACACTTTCACAAATCACTGGCAACAAGTCTACGCTATGGGAATCACCTTGCATCGCCTTAACGTGGGCATGGCTGTTTCGAACAGTTCTGCTAAACTCTGGCAGAGGGTGTGCGCTTTACCTATCCGACACGAAAATTACACCGAGTACTGGCCTGTACCCAGAATTCGTGACAAGGCCATTTCCAAAGCCAGTCTAGAGTCATCCAATGCCAGCCGAAAGATCCACACAGGATTCAGTGGTCGGCACTGAACTTCCTAAACCTACTATTTACTCGGCCAGGGGCATCCCATAATACCCGTCTGGTCGCACTGTAAGATGCTCGGATGGAATTCCCAAGGAACGGTCCTTAATGATGATACATAGCCAAGCCACACAGGCACTCTCTCTGTATATCAAGATTTTCACCAACTTTTATTTGTTTCACAAACACGCCGATACACGGAGTACCGGGTTTTTCAATCAGTTTGGTAAAACCCAATGTTTTTCCCAACGACAAACAACGTTGCAGGGCTAAGCCATTCTACTCGGCATCGTATCCTCAGATAGGATGCTAGCGTGCCATTTGTGGGGCTCTTCATAAGGGAGAAATATAACAAATCCTACCAAATAAGTGCTACTACTGGGCAGGTCCATCGGTTGCGCTTGCAAAACCGAGGCCAACAGTTTTAAAAAGGTGTAAACTAAGCATGCATAATATTTTCCAAACAACATAGTTTTGCATATATGGGAAACAATATGATCAAAGAGGCTTGCCTTGTTCCAAGGAGGGGTCGTCTTCGCGAAGGCGGCTTCTGGATCGTCCACTCGGTTCAGGCTCTGAACAAGCAGAGAAAGAAACACTGAGAAGCAGGAGAAGTAAAACACCAAGAAAATGATCAAGAAGTAGTCGGCCTGCAGAAAAGGGGGCAGTCGGCTGAACCAGACTTGCGAACCAGGCGACAAAGCTCCAAAGCTTGAGAGGATGAAAACTTAGCAGAGCTGGAGCTGGCCGGTTTTGCAAAACAAAGGAAGAAGGGGGCACGGTTGGCCATATATATAGCTGACGTGCAAGGTTGAGGCACGGTGGAGCTGGGCAACGGGTGGAGCAAGGAAGTCAAGATGAACTGACAGGGATATGACAGGAAGTGACTGTGGAGTCCAACTGGTCAGAGGAGTTGGCGGGCACTGTAGCTGCGACGAGACATTAAGGTCAAGGCTAGGACAAGTTGGAGAAATCTCACTGACCGGGCTTCGGACTGACCACTGGTCCAAGCGATGCTGCGGTTAGGTGAAGATTGATTCTTCACTATTCCGGTAGTCGGCGTCCAACGGGCGGGTGCAACTCGGGGTACGAAGAAGCAACAGTTCAACAAGGTAGTCGGCCACATCACAGTGCTCACTCGGAGCAAAGGGGTCCGAGTAAGACAAGGATAAGGGCAGGATACAAGGACTGAGTAGCAACTCTACTCGGCACAAGAGAGAAGGTAGTCGGCTGGCCGGGGAGAGGGAAAACGGAGGCACAGCTGATACAGGATAGGAAAAGATTAAGATCAGAAACCAGTTACAACAGGGCAAATGGAAAGCGGGTCGTTACACTGCCTCCCCTTATATACTGTGGAGACAAGGCTACAAGGTAGGAATCCTATTCGGACTCCGACCAAGGGATTTCCTTCTAGAGATACGGCGTACCCGACTAGGACTATATCCTTTACTTATCGTACAAGGTAATATTCACCGAGTCCTGTTGCATCCCTAATTACAGGATTGGGCCTATCCTCTGTCCGAGTGGCTAGAAAACTTCCCATGAGGTACCCAGGGCCCATGGCCTCCATAGTAGCCATTGAGACCTTCATAGTTGAGTTACAGCTAGTGCGAAGTGCTCATCCTCCATGGTGAAGATTTCCTGAGTGCCTTGCTCCCGAGTACCCATTGTTCAAGTACCTCTTCTCCAAGTCCTGCTTCATATCAGCTGGCAACGAGGCTATGAAGGGCTTCGTAGAAAATATGATAGTGTGCGCCGAATATGTGAGCCCCCCTGACTTTGTGCTTAATTGTGAAACAATTAAACATAAAGTCAAAGATCTTTAACCTTTAAGTCTTTCCCAAGTGGTATATTTCTCAGAAATTGGACTCTTCAATATCATATCAACTGGAAATATTTTTGCTCAAGGAAATTTTGGCTAAGCATGTAAACCGAGTACCACTTCATGGATTTTTACCCAATATGTGGTGAGGTGTACTTGAGAGATACTACATCCCCAATTTTAATGGAGACCAGCTATTGATCCTTATAAGGATATATCCTCAATACCTGTCCAATAATTCAGATACTTAACATATGTGTCCAACAATTAGGCTTAACATGAAGCATATCTGATTATTCTGATCGGTTTCTATAAAATGGCATATGTACTATGATTTTAACACAACCAGCAGTCGGCCCAATAGGACATGCTATTTAGAAACTGATATCTTACGGCCCATTACCGAGCTAGTCGCCCAAGCCCACTAACCGGCACAGGCCTTATAAAGCAGCAGGAGAGAGAAAAGATCCCCCTTTCTCCCCCAATCCACCGAATCACTTCGTCTTCCTGAAACTCTCAAGGGTTCACCTAGTCAGCCCAATAGAACATGCTATTTATAAAGCTGCGGCCCAATTTCGTGCCACCACCTCGCTGGGGTTCACTGCTACTCGTGCGCTCGGCTTGAGACTCTCTGAGATCCTTCTCCCAGTGTCGATTCCAAGCTCCACAAGCCTTTTTGCTAAATACCTTCCTCTACAGCAATGCCGAGGGCACCATTTGAGATCCCCAAGATGACAGCCGGATTGTGGCCGATGTCGGACTGCAGTCCAGTGAAGTTGAAGCAATTGGAGAAATGGATAATCTTGTAGCAGCAGGAGGTCATCCACTGGTGCACCGCCGATGGAGAATCCGTTCCAGCCCCTAAACTAGGTGAAACTGTTGTTTTTACCTCGTTCTTTGACCGCGGCTTGGGCCTCCCCTCTGTGGATTTTCTTCGCCAACTCCTTGCTTTTTATCAAATCGAGTTGGTGAATCTCAATCCCAACTCAATCCTTCATATTTCTATCTTCACCACCCATTATGAATCTTTTTTGGCAATCAAGCCCCATCTCAATCTCTTTTGATACCTCTTCCATATCAAGCCCCAACCTTCTAAGACCAAGATCTAGATCATTGGGGTGGCAGGCCTTCAGCTTAGAAATGAGATGAAGAGAATCTACCTCAATGTCCCCCTGAGAACTTCTCTCAAGTGGTGGCACCGAGTGTAACACGTCAAAAAAACAGACAAGAAAAACCAAAAGAAGGGAGCTTCCTGGGCTGGCCATGGGCAGGTCTGGTTCATCCAACCAGCCCACACCCCTCTCTCCCATGCTCCTCCTCCACCAGTTCTCTTTTCCCCTCCCTCTCACATTCCCTGCCTCTCTCTCTCTCTTCCATAGCTGTCAAGTCCTCAATCCCCTCCTACAGCACCAAATCTTTGGGGGAAACTAGTAAAATGGATCGAGCTTGACGCGAGGAGCAAGAAAAGGTGCATCTTCGGTGTAAATCCCTCCTTCCCCATCTCTTGCTGCTTCCCTAGGGTTTGGGGGTAACCAAGGTGAGCCAGGTTTAATCTTCCCCAGCACAACTTGGATGAATACAATGGAGTTTTACATTGGGAATGAATGGATTAGTGGGGAGTAAGGCTATATGGGAGTTTCCCCTCGAATTTCAGGTTAGCAATTTCTGCAGTTTTGCTTGGGGGAGCATTTCGGGCAACTTAGAAGCTGAACTAAATGTTTTGGTGAACTAAAAAGTTGCAGAGGACCTTCAGGTCTATGTGTCTGTGAAATTTCGTGATTTTAGCTCAGGCGGTTTAAGAGTTATGATTTTCCTATGTTGGCTGTCTTGTTCTGATGAAGTTTTGGACAGAACTGGATCTACGAGGATTTCGAGACTCTTATTAGTGTTTTTAGCCTTTCCATATATGATAGCCTTGTAGTACTTTCCATTATGTTTCCAGATTGGTAAATATCATGATTTTTGGGTGAAGGGAACTCCAGTTATGGAATTTTATTGTCAGCTGTACTGTTTCCTTAGCAGGATTTCAAGTTAAGGTTTCAGCATGCTTTAGGCCATCTAATAACTCTTTCTGCAAGGGTGCATAATACCAAAGTTGTGTATTATGGAATTCTCTGTTCTCTGGTTAAATTTGATGATTTTTGGACATAAGGATCTGGAGTTATGAAAATGTGAAGCTTGCTGACTCAATTCTTGAGCAGATTCGGTTGTTTGTTTTTAATGGCAGTTTAGGCCATCTTAGAGACATGATTAAAATAAAAGCTCTACAGCAAGTTGTAGGCCTTGTTGTGTAGATTCTAAAAGTGTTTTTGTTTGCCATCATACCCTGTATTGTTTGAAAGATGCAAGGAAGTGAAGCAGCACTGCTGCAATTGTTTTGCTCGGATGTCGGGTTGGGGCGTAGGAGCGCTTTATTTTCTGTAGCTACTTGTTAGCATGAGTTTTTTTTTCTTATCATATAATGTTAAAGCAGGTGGAATTGCTCCGGATCGCACCTAGAGCGGTCAACCCTTCATTGGAGGCAAGTAAACGTGGCAATGGTTTGCTACAAGCTTTAACTTGCTATTTATTTTACCTCTACCTTAAAATTTCAGAAATATGATTGCTATAATAAGGCTACTCAAACCACGTTATAATCATTTTGACATATGCTCTATGTTTTTTCTATGGTGATATTTATGCTCCTATGTTTATGGATTGATGATGCTCCGGTTGGTATGGTGGAATGAGTCGTGTTAGTTATATGGAGAGATGTTCATGATGTTATATGCAGTTATTCTTCTTTTATAAGGCATATGCATTGCATCTCAGTCATTCATGGGCATATGGAGTTATGTCGCCGCTTGTAGCCGCGACCGTACTGGTACAACATCGTTTATTGGGCATAACGATGCGGCTTCATACTTTGTGGGGTATGAAGGCAGGAGACATGGCATTTACATTGTATATGCATTTAATTTTTTTTTTGGACCATGACATACAAGCCTTGGTTTAAGGTTTTGGGAGTGTTTGTGGGAGGCTATGCTTCTCCCTAGTTCGGTGGAGACTAATCCTTATCTTATACGCAGTTGTTTCGCTTGTTGGAGGTATCTCATTGCTCAATGTTTGGTTAGCATGTAATTGAAGATTAAATCGATGCTTACTAATCTTGCAGTTTAAATAGCCTGTTAAAGTAGTTTACTTGCTGAGATTTCATATCTCACCCCCCTTTCTATCTCTCCAAGTACTCAAGTGGCTTTTGCTTGAAGGGTGGTACTCAAGTGGCTTTTTCTTGAAGGGTGGGAAAGTAGCAGCACACACTACACATTCACGTCATCTATTAGTGTGAAACTTGTGCAGTAATAATAATAGTACCAGAACTTGGAGCCTCTGTTCTTCAGATAACCTTAACTTAGACCTTGTGGTTGTTGTTAGGTTGTTCTTGTCAGACTTTGTTTAATGCTAAGCTGCTCATTAGGATGCTTTCTCTTGTTGTGGTACTTATTTTTATCTCTCCTTATGTTGTTGCTTCCACATTGTTCTGTTATAGAGGTCATGCTGCTGAAATTTTTGTTGGATAGCCTCCTTGCCATTCTTTTTGGTTGCTTTTTAGGCAAGGTTTTGTGGGGTGTTACATCGAGAGTGGTTTTACTGTTCAAATCTTGAGCCCTCTCTTCCCCCTTTCTCTAGATCCCCTCCATCCGTTCTGCCCAGCTGGTCCTCGGTGCCAACACATGAAGAAATGGGGCAAGTGTACCAGCTGATGGAGAAAATTGATCTCCTGAAGGGCACAGGCTTGATAGGTCCATGGGTAGCGAGATGCTTCTGGAACCACCGCACTCGAGCATTGAAGGCTAGGAGCCACTTCGGTTGGGATTACCAGGGCAAGGACAACCCCAGCCGGGAGTATCCCAACGTCGCTGACAAGGACAAGGTAACCGACACCTTGTTAGGCTTTTTCGTCAACGGGGTCATGGAGACTGATGATGAGGAGCGAGCCCCCAAGCCCTACTGCAAGGGCAGGCCCTGGCCAAAGGTAACCTTGTGATGTCATTGTTGATCTGTTATCCATCTATGATGAATGCTGTGAATGACTGTCCAATTCTGCAATATATGATGGATGTTATCCAAATATTTACAGGACTGTGAGGAATTCGATGTTGATTCCCAGGACCAATCGGCCGTGGGATCAAAGAAACACCCAACCAGCCCTTCTGCTACCCAACCCAGCCCCAAGAGGGTTGGGAAAAGACAAGTAACTGACCAGGGGAAGAAGAAGAGCATGCCGAGTATGGCGCAAGGGAGCCTAAAGATCAAGGACCCCATCAGCTCAGCCCCCTAGTCGCCAAGCCCGAGGCCAGCATTGCCGAGTACCTCGACCCCCCAGTCGGCTGCATCAAGCACAACGCCGACTGGGGCCAGCTCGCCTCCACCGACTGCTGCACCGACAAGTCCGACAGGTGGTGGCTCTCCACCATTGAGCAGGCTGTCAAGCCCCTCGCCGACCTCCACCGGAGCACCACTATGGAAGTTCAAGACTTTCAAGAGGTAGTAGAGAATCTTCAATCTTCTAAGAGACTTGAATGTCAACGTAGTATCATGATTGTCGATGATTTCTGCAGGAAGCGAAGTGACATAGACCCCGGGGGGACTGCGCCACCAACCCCTACTGCTGAACCCATCCTGGCTAAGCCAAAGCAAGCAATGCTACAGACCGAGCCGGAGGCTGCCCTAGCTACTGAGGCTGAGGCGATCCCGATAGCCGAGCCACCAGCACCAGCCAGCTAGGACGTCGTGGTTGAAGTTGCAGCTCCAACCCCCGAGCCAATCCCAAAAGCCCCTACAACAGTTGAGCTAAGGCCCAGGACCCCATCGCCGAAGTTGTCGTCATCTTCTAAAGAGGGTGACCTCCCTAGGCTCAAAGCTCCTCCGCCAAACCTCCCCAAAACATTTTACTGGGTTACTCCTGAGGGGGTGGTGGAGAGTTTTGAACACGACAAGCAAACAGCCCTAAGAGAGAGGACCAATTTGATGTACGTTGCAATTGCTGCATTGAAGGGGATTCAGGTACATAATCAATCCTACTGCGTTTGCTGACTGATGATTTTTCTGAATCTTGTACTCTGTCTATCAATTTTGATTGACTTTGGTACATCTTGAGCAAAAGGTTGTTGATCGCTCTGAAAAAATGGGCAAGGTCTTGACCGAGCTCGCCCCTCAGCTGCTCTAGCTTCGCCAGCTCCAGGTGGCCAAGGACGACCTGGAGCGGACCAGCCAAGAGAGAGAAACATGACTGAGGGGGTCTGTGGACAAACTTAGGGACGAAAACTGGGTCCAAGCCGAGAAGATAAGAAGTAAGTCTCTTTGTTGTTATCTTCAAGAGTGAATCCCAAGCAATCTCTGCAACATTGAGTCTTGACCGTCTTATGTTGCAGACCTTGAGTCTAAGCTCAGCGCCCAGACCAAGGAGAACGAGTGCCTTGAGAAAAAGTTAACGGAAGTCGAGAAGGCCAAGGCGAAGGTGGAAGCCGACTATGCTAGTAAGTTTCTTGCCCGGTTGTAAATTGGCTCCAACTGCTTGCTCTAGCCAACTGATATGCCTGTTGATGTATGGGCAGTGTCCAAGGCCAACTTGAAGATCCAATTCAGTGCCTTTGCAGAGGAAATCAAGATTATCAAGGAATCGCGGTAGATCATCGTTGACTCCGCGAAGAGTCTCCTTGACATCATGCAGCCGCACCACCCTAGGTCCAGCTCCAGCTTGATCGCCCAAGTAGCAGAACACCTCAACGAAGCTCCAAGTATCTTGAAGAAGTACTCGGATGAGTGCGTCGCAGTAGGAGTCGCCCAGGCACTTGCCATGACCAAGTCGCTCTACCCTAGGGTAGATATCGAGGCCATCGGTGAGGGCTTTGCCGAGGAGACGACCCCAGAGGAAGGCATGGAGCTGGTAAGCTAGGTGAGGGCAACCGTAGAGGTGATAGCTAGGGACCTAATGATGTGAACATGAAACAATTATGTAGTTGGTGCTTACCAAAAACAATGTGTGAATATTGTAAATATTTTGCTAATGCTTGCTAAATTCTGCCAAGTACTTGTCTATTCTGAATCGTCATTAGTTTTACCCGACTAGGTAGTTTACGCTGAGTAGTTCGAGGTAAACTTAGGAAAAGCGTTCACCTTGCAAAGCTATACTCGTGCAAACTTAGCATAATCATTGTAGAACTTCATGACTCAGATTAAACAAGCTCGGATTTTATTAACAAAAGCAAGGCATGTAATACAAGTAGCCCCTAACTCACTACTCGGTTGAGGCAAGCAATGTAGTGAGTCAGAGAAAAAAAGATTTATTCATATATATAAAGAAAATACAAGACTCACGTATAGAAAGGACATAGTTATTCTATATTCCATGAGTTGGTGACTAGGACACCATCTTCTGTCTTTAGTCGGTAAGCGCCCGGACATGTCACCTCAGCGATAATGAATGGCCCCTCCCAAAAGGGAGATAATTTATGCCTGTCTTTGGTGGTTTGAATTTTTCTCAAGATGAGATCTCCCACTAAAAAGGTGTGGCCACGAACATTCCGATTATGATAATGACGCAGGTCTTGAAGATACCATGATGACTAGATGGTTGCAATGTCCCTTGCTTCCTCCAACTGATCTAGTTCGACCAGTCGATCTTCAGTTGATTTTGCATCTGAGTGGGCCTAAACTCGAGGCGAGCTGAACTCCAACTTGGTTGGTAACACAGCCTTAGCACCATAGACTAGGAAGAAAGGGGATTGCCCAGTTGCCCGACTAACCGTGGTTCTTAAAGACCAGAGAACAGATGGAAGCTCCTGCACCCATCGCCCTGTATATGGTTGTAGTCGGTTGAACACCCTAGTCTTAGTACCTTGTAGGACCATTGATGAGAACATCACTCCTTTGGATACTTACAATAATCCTCAAGTTGTTATGAAAGGGCCAATTACAAGAGCTCAGGCATGATAATTGAATCTTCAGGTAAACTTGTTCCTAAGTTCTTCTTTTGGTGACTTTGAGAATAGATTGCTACCCAATGATTTAATTATGATTAGAAACCTTGGAGAGGACCAGGAAGCATTTGGAGAGAGGCTAGGAGGCGGACAAGGCCTGCAAAGGCGTTCAAGTCAAGTTGGAGGCCCAATTCATATTGAGCTCGAGTCCATCTCAGATCCCAGGAGCAATACACACTAAAATCATCGCCCAAATTGCATATGAACTCCCTTTTTGACGTTCTATATATGTATGGAAAGCTAAGGAGATAAGCTTTCCAATGGATTTGGTTCCACATGAAAATTCCTTATGAGACAAAAGATATCATCAAAACAAGAGAGCAAAATGAATTTGCTAGGGTGCTGCGCCACCTTCTTTTGGGGCCGTTGGGTCTTGTATCGTGTCAGAGTCCACTAATCGGAAGCCTCAAAACATGAATGTCCACACGTCGCCAAATCGAACCTATCGAAAGGTCAGGTACCTAGTCTCGCATCAAGTGGTATAAGAGCACAGGTTGCCTGATAGGTATTATCTGTTCCCATCTATCCATCTTTGTTTCTTTTACCTAGAGTCCAGAAAACCGAAAAAAGCATCGTATTCATCGTAGTCCTTGTTTTCCGCTATCCAAACCCTTTTGTGCCTTCGCAAGTTTAATTTCAGCTTTGCTTAGTTGAGTTTGAGTCCTAGATCGAGTCTGGTCGCTGGTTTAGAGTCGCGTTCATGGTGTCTAGTTTGAGCAGTTGCGTTGCGCGAGAGCCTACCTTGAGAGATCAGGTTCTACTCGGTTTCATTTTGCAACCGCCTTGTGCTAGTAACCCATTTTGCAAGCCGTGTAGATAGGTCGCAAGCCACTTTGTGTCAATCACCCTGCATCGCTAGCCTCCTTGTCAACCGTGCTTAACCTATCTTCAAATTTTTGCCCTAGCTGAATATACGAGTTGTGTGGCAGAGACACCTGTTCTGTCTCTCCTTCCGTAAAACGGCCGTAACTTTTGCATACGGACTTGAAATCGAGCAAATTTTATATCTGCGAACATCTATAGAAAAGTTTACATCTGCTTCTCCCTAACTTTGTTGAGTTTGGCCGATCTAAAATCACGAAATTTGGCCTGCAAGACTGAGTTTTTCCTGCACGCTTTTCAGAGCTCCTGCTTGTTTTTCTAGGGCCACTCCGTGCATCATATCGAGCTGCCAATTTTTGTTGTTGCTTCTTGTGTACTCCTAGTTGAGAAAAAAAATCAAAAAAAGGAAGAAAGAGAAGAGAGAGAAAAAAAGAAAAGATAGACAGAAGGGGAGAGTATGTGGTTCTCCATTCTAGATCTTGTGTATCTATAGCTTTGTGTCCTAGTTTCCTTTGTTCCTTACTCTCGTTTGCTTATACTAGTCCTAGGGATGTGTCTCGGCCAGCGATTGTGACAAGTATTTGGGCTTCTTATTCAGCTTTGCTATTCTGTTATTGAATTTTGCTAACCCTTGCTACAATACACTGCCTTCTGAGATCCACCACACACTTCTGGTCAGTACAAGTTGATCCTCGCAATCGCACCCCTACCGTTGTCAAACATCCCACCTCTCCAAGTCGTACCACCTGCTTCAATTGGTAAGATTTTTGTAAGAGCAAGGTAAGACACTTAAGAGTGTGTTCTATCGACTAGTAGTTGATAGGGATCATACGTTTGTGTTGTTTGTTTCTTATTTTCTACTAACCATGGCAGGAGGTGAGGTGAATGATTTCATTGATTGTGCTTCAAAAGAGGAGATCACTAAGCTGGATCAGAACATTGAGGAAAATGTAGCTGCCATGAATGCTATGTGGAAAGACCTCCTGGCTATAGTAGGGAGCATTACCACCCTCACTAACAGCACCGAGCAGTTGGCAACAAACCATCACCCAACACCACCACTTGTTGATGATGACAGAGGTAATGAAGAAGAGGAAGCCGACAATAGTGACGCATGTGCTGCATTTCATGACGAGCGCCTACGACAACGGCTGCGATTCAACCGGCAAGGTATGGGAGGTAACTGCCACCAAGGGCGAGGTAATGATGATCCTTTTGCTAAAGTCAAATTTACCTTGCCTTCCTTTTCTGGAAAATATGACCCTGAGACTTATTTAGATTGGGAGATGATAGTAGAGCAGAAATTTAATTCCCATCTAGTTCTTGAAATTCAAAGGGTTAGGCAAGCAGCTAGTGAGTTCAAGGACTTTGCTATTATTTGGTGGAGTGAACTAGTTAAATCTGGCCTAGAACCTAACACATGGGATAGACTAAAGCGAGCTATGCGGGGTAGATTTATTCCTCCATCCTTTAAACAAGATTTGCGAAAAAAGTTGCAACGCTTAGACCAAGGTGATAAGTATGTAGAAGAATACTTTCAAGAATTACAAATAGGCATGTTACGTTGTGAGGTACAGGAGGATGAGGAGCATAAGATGGCTCGGTTCTATGGGGGATTGAGACGTGAAATTCAGAACATAATTGCCTATAAAGAATACAATTCTATTAACCAGTTGTTCCATCTAGCTATGTTAGCTGAACAGGAATTGCAGGGAAGGCAACCAATGAAAAGGAACAATTGGGGCATCACGTCTACATCGAGGCCTCCCTTTGGGCCCGGAAAAAGTACCCCCACCATTGTCCGGACTTCTACACCCTCCACCAATCGGGCGCGATCAGAGGCATCGATGCCAACATCCCGTGCTACCGAGGTGAGTAAATCTGTTCGTTCGCAGGCATCCGCAAAAAGTGCTTCATTGGTTGCTTTGATGGGGCGAACAAGAAATATCCAATGCTTCAAGTGCAAAGGGATGGGGCATGTGCAACATGATTGCCTGAACTAGAGAGTTCTCATTGCTACAGATGATGGTGGCTACACTAGTGCCAGTGATATTGAAGAAGAATTAGTAGATGCCACTAACCAAACAGGAGATGAAGACCATAGCGATGATGGTGTGGAGCAAATAGGTGCTGCTAATACAAGCAAGTACTTGAGCGTTGTAGCACAACAGGTGCTAAGTGCACAAATGGAGAAGGCGGAGCAAAATCAGCGCCATAACTTGTTCCAATCCAGGTTTGTAGTCAATAATAAGGCATTCCGTGCTGTCATTGATAGTGGGAGCTATGGCAATCTTGTTAGTTCTAATTTGGTTGAGAAGCTTGGTTTGCCTACACAACCACATCCACGGCCTTACTACATCCAATGGTTCAACTCTTGTGGTAAGTTAAAGGTAAGCAAAGTTGTGAGGGTGCAATTTTCCATTGGAAATTACCATGTAGTGCAAATTTTGATGTTGTGCCTATGCAAGCATGTTCTTTGCTATTGGGTAGGCCTTGGGAATAAAATAGAGATGTGTTGCACTGTGTTAGAAGTAACACTTACACCTTCACACACAATGGTAAGAAGATGGAGTTGCTACCAACGACTCCTGCTGAAATTCTATAGGATGATGTAGCACATGCTGAAAATGAGAGGAGATTAAATGAATCTAAGTCTGAAAATCAGCAAATAGCTAAAGATGTTTTTCCGCCAAAGAAGGAGAAAGAGGACCCACATGCTAGGAATGATACACTTAGGTTGAAAGGTGCTTCCATGTTAGCTACTAAATCTAAAATTTCTGAGTTAATTGCACAAGAGTTTATTTGCTATGCTTTGATTTGCAAAGATACTTTCTTTACACGAGGATTTGCCTCCATCTTTGCCACGTGCAATTGCTAACCTTTTGCAGGAGTTTGTTGATGTATTTCCAAGTGAAATACCCCCGGGGCTGCCACCTATGAGAGGAATTGAGCATCAAATTGATTTGATCCTGGGAACTGCGTTGCCAAACCATGCGCCATACAGGACCAATCCTGAAGAGACTAAGGAAATTTAGCGTCAAGTGCAAGACTTGCTTGAAAAAGGGTATGTACGTGTGTCTTAGTTCTTGTGCTATTCCTGTTATTTTGGTGCCTAAGAAAGATGGGTCATGGCGCATGTGTGTGGATTGTAGAGCCATTAACAGCATAACTATTAGATATTGTCATCCTATTCCTAGGTTAGATGATATGCTTGATGAATTAAGTGGCTTTGTTGTGTTCTCTAAAGTAGGCTTGCGTAGTGGATACCACCAAATTAGAATGAAATTGGGTGATGAATGGAAGACTTCGTTTAAAACAAAATTTGGTTTGTATGAGTGGTTAGTTATGCCTTTTGGTTTGATGAATGCCTCTTCTACTTTTATGCGACTCATGAATGAAGTTTTATGCACTTTTATTGGTAGATTTGTGGTGGTTTATTTTGATGATATACTGATGTATAGCAAGTCTTTAGATGAACATAAGGAGCATTTATGTGCTGTTTTCATCGCTTTGAGAGATGCACGTTTGTTCGGTAATCTCGAGAAGTGCGCTTTTTGCACGGAACGAGTTTCGTTTCTTGGTTATGTTGTGACTCCATAGGGAATTGAAGTTGATGAGACCAAGATTGAAGTGATCTAGAGTTGGCCGACTCCTAAATCGGTTACATAGGTGCGGAGTTTTCTCAGTCTAGCTGGATTCTACCGTCGCTTTGTGAGAGATGTCAGCACCATTGCCGCACCCATGAATGAGCTAACAAGGAAAGGCATTCCATTTCGATGGGGACAAGCACAAGAAGACGCCTTCAATTTGCTCAAAGAGAAGTTGACTTATGCACCGCTACTCCAACTCCCTGATATTGGTAAGGTTTTCGAACTTGAATGTGATGCAAGTGGAATTGGGATTGGAGGTGTTCTTATTCAAGAGGGTAAGCCTGTTGCATACTGTTGGTGGCCAAAATTGGCACAAGGCCAGTCTGGCTGGGAAAACCGGCCTGGTCGGTTTTGACCCAGTCTGAGTAGAATCAAGGAATCCATGTAGATCACGACTTGTAATTGGAATTCCTTGTAGGGGCAAGACCTCCCCACCCTATAAATATAAAGGGCCACGACTGATTGAGTATCTATCCAATCAATCAATCAAAATACCTTTACTTTTTATTTCCTCCAAACCCTAGCCTTTCCAACCCCCTTTGCTTCTCCTTCTTCGTCTCCACGGTGATTTGGGACGTTCTGAGTGGCCTATAGATCTCAGAACAACCCTAGGCACATCATCCCTGACGGGGTCCCTCCCGGGGTGGTGATTCTAGGTTTTCACGGCCAGCTTCAGGAAACCGGCCTGACCGGTTTCCCAAACCGGCCTGGCTGGTTTGCACAGGGGCTTCCCGCGAGGTGATTTCGACGACCGCACGTTCTAGCACAACTCAGTGTGTTGGCCCTAAACTGCATGAACACATTTTTGGCTACTCCGCTGGGGAAGAAAGATCTGGTTGCTGAAACCGTTCTATCAAACCTTAGCCAGATGGGATCTAACACTGAACTCGACAAGAACAACATCGTCATGGCTTCTATCGAAGAGATCAGTGAAGAAGAGCGTCAAAATTATTTGGCGGCGGAAGCTTATTTCAAATCTCAATTCTTGATGGGATTCAAGAAAGACCACCAAGGCACAGTTACAAGAGTGCAAGATTTCGTGATGCCCGCGTTCAAGATGAGCGACAACAAGGTTGAGGTAATAAGCAATGTAAGCAATTCACCCCTCAACACATCTATACCTAATGTCAAATCTAATACTGTTACTAGAAGTACAGCTGAACTTGTTGCGACATTGATTGAATGAGTAGAAAAATTAGAAAAAGGAAAATCTATTGAACCTAATGTTAATCTACATGAGGTCATACAACCTAGTACATCGGCTACACCAGGTGCAATTCCTGAAAATCCACAGTATGGTATGCCGTTGAACTTTTTTTAGGGTCAAACATCACTAGGTCAGCCACAACTACAGAACACGGCAGAACCGGCCAGACTGGTTTATCAAACTAGTCAGGCTGGTTCTCTGGTGGTGGTGCCCGAGCAGCCTGAACCACTTGCTATCATGCCTAGTTCGGCCGCTTATGGTCGTACTAATGAAATTGCTAATTTTGTACCACCTTATACTACATTCGCGTACACTTCGCCTCCTACTCCTAATGCAAATGCATCTTATGGGGGGATACCGAATGATGTATATGATAGCTATTTAAGGCATGCTCATGGTAATCATGCACCTCATGTAAATCAGAGAGTAAATATTGCTGCTACAATGCCACAACAGCCAAATAACTCTAGTTGGAACAATTAATTTTTAACATCGGTTAAGCAAGGTAGAGAAGAATCTGTTTCTGATTATATAAGACGATTCAAAGAGACCAAGAACCGTTGCTTTAATTTGTCAATTTCTGATATGGATCTTGCTGATATTTGTTTTAAGGGATTGAGATCTTCTATTAGGGATAGAATAGAAGGTGGTGATTTTCTTTCGGTTGCTCAAGTGCAAATAAGAGCTTTAATTCAGGAAATCCGAATGAAGAAAGAAAAGGAAAGTTTTAAGCCTCATCGATCTAATGTTCATGTTGTTGAGTATGAATTTGATAGTTCAGGCGATGAGGACAGAGAGGTTTACGTTGCTGAATTTGTATGGCCTTCAAAAGCTAAAACATATTTTTGTTCATCACTTAAGCCGGCTCATAAGGGTTGGCAAGAAGAAATGTGATTTACTTTTGATGTTTCTAAATGTGATCGTATATTTGATGAATTGCTTAAAAATGGAAACATCAAGATATCTCATGCTATGCCTTTAACTGAGGAATTGAAGAAGCGTGTATATTGTAAGTTTCATAATTCTTTTTCGCATGCTACTAATGATTGCAATGTTTTCCGTCGATAGATTCAATTGGCTATTAATGAAGGACGATTGACTCTTCATGAGATGCAAGTGGACAAGACACCTTTCCCTGTCAACATAGTAGATTTGCAGCAGCCCAAGGTACTGGTTCGGCCGCATCAAGCCGAAACAACCAAAGGGAAGAATGTGGTTATTGGTGAAGCTAAGACTGAGAGCTTAAAAGACAAAAAGTTGATGAGGGAAGTGGTGCATGAAAAAGCTCCTAATGGCAGAGAATCCTTTAAAATCACTGTGAAAGCTTTTGGACACAGGGGGCAAGGACCATCTTCGCAAATCGAGCAGAGACCGTTTGAGCCTGCTATGCAGGACAAACCGGCCAGGCCGGTTTTCGAAATAGGTCAGGCCGGTTTTAACCAGGGCCGTCCCCGGATGCTGAAACTGAAGCGTCCAGAGATTGGCACATGGAAATTGAATTCGGCAAAAGATCAGGGGAGTGTTATGAAGCAAAAACCTACTTTTGATCAGCTTTTGTCCAAGTATGTCAATCAAAGGGCCGTTACATGTGATTGGCAGTTAAAAAGGAGAATGAGATCACCAATGCGTCAAGAGAGACCCAATTCACCTCCAAGGGCAGCTATAAAACAGAAGAGTGAAGTTGTGACTTTCCATCCTCCCCAAAATCAGTATCCTATCTGAAGGAGTACGCGTAGGCTACGATAGCAAAAAATAAAAATTTCTACCGCGCACACCAGGACATCATGCGAAAGAAGGGATCATGGATCGTTACCACTAGACGCGCAGTGCAGCGGAGGAAGAGTTGGAGAAGCCGGTCCAACCACGCGCGCGTCGAGGTAGTAGTGGAAGTAGTCGATCTCCGGCCGATCAACGCCGCAACGAGCAGCGCCTCTACGAGTATCCACACGTCCGGGGCTGAAACACCGATCGCGAGTGTACTAGCACTCGTGAGCGGCTAGGGTTTGGCTCGGAAGGTGGCGGCTATGGTTTTGCTCGAGGCTAACAGAAAACACACGTGAAACTCCTCAGCCCCTCGCCTCCCTATATATAGACCACCTTACTCGGGCCTCGTGGACTGAGGCCCAGTAAGAGTCTACTCGGATCTCTATCCGAATCGAGCCCATATTCGAATCACATTCGAATAAGTGTTCCAACCCATTAAGTGTGTGACCCTGTAGGTTCACGTATATTTTGTCACGACCCAGAAACGCCTTTCTGGTCACCCTGTTAATAGCGGCCTCTAGCAAGGCATATTAGCCCCAAGATATACGTAAAGATCATATCGGCTGAACCTGTAATGTCCTTATGTACAAATCCCTTTGCCTCACGATATCGATTGAGCTCAAGGCGAGACTTGTGTCATCCTCTTAATAGCTCAATCACTCTCTCGATCCTGTGATGGATTACAAACTTGTGATTGACACCTCAATCACCGTAGCATGGCCATGCACTTCCATAATCCATTACTTCGAGGCCCAGAGATATCTCTCCCATAAGGAGGGCAAATTCTATCTTGATCAGTCATATCCCACTACATGTTTCATAGCAAACCCGAAGACCACTTTTATGACTACCCAGTTACGGAGTAGTGTTTAGTAGTCCCAAAATAAGCTACTACGTATGTTGGAACCATGATGATCTCAAGTGTAAGGACTCTACATAAACACTACTTGAGACTAACTGATGACACATGAAATCTCTGCAGTATCTCATGGCGGGTCTATCCAACATATGTTCACTAACATATGTTCATATTATCGATTTGGTATCTCCATACCATGATCCATGAGACATGATCATCAATCAAACATATGCTGATATTACAATCATATTTGTTCCTCATATGATATATGATCAGGGATCATTTAGAAATAGCAATATTTGACATTAAGAGTCTCATGAATAAGTCACATACTCATTGATCAACAATGATAATGTCTATTTCAAGGAACAAATCAATACATTATAAACATAGCATGTGATATATATAACATCTCCATGTTGCCTCTAGGGCATATCACTAACACTCTCCCACTTGCACTAGAGTCAACCATGTAGGTATCTAATACCCATTGCCCTAATGTGAGCCTCATGCTTTGGCTGGGGAAGCGGTTTTGTCAACGGATCTGCAATGTTCAAATCCGTTTGTACTTTGCATATCTTTACATCGCCTCTCTCCACTATCTCGCGGATGAGATGAAAACGCCGTAAAATGTGCTTGGACTTTTGGTGAGATCTAGGCTCCTTGGCTTGCGCAATGGCCCCACTATTATCACAGTAGAGGTCCATCGGACTGAAGGCACTAGTCATCACACCAAGCTTGGAAACAAATTTCTTGATCCAAACAGCTTCTTTAGCAGCTTCAGAAGCTGCAATGTACTCGGCTTCCGTTGTAGAATCAGCAACCGTCTCCTGCTTGGAACTCTTCCAGCTCACCGCACCGCCATTTAGGTAGAACACAAATCCTGATTGCGATCTGAAATCGTCTTTGTCAGTTTGGAAGCTAGCATCAGTGTAACCATTTACAACGAGCTCTTCTTCACCTCCATAGACAAGAAAAACATCTTTAGTTCTTCTCAAGTACTTCAAGATGTTCTTTACAGCAATCCAGTGACCTTCACCTGGATCCGATTGATATCTACTCGTAGTACTTAAAGCATATGAGACATCTGGACGTGTACAAAGCATGGCATACATAATGGACCCAATAGCTGAAGCATATGGGATCGCATTCATCTTATCCCGCTCATCAGGTATACTAGGACACTGACTCTTGCTAAGATTTATACCATGTGACATCGGTAGGAAACCTTTCTTAGAGTCCTGCATGTTGAATCTTTTCAACACCTTGTCAATGTATGTATCTTGACATAATCCAATTAGCCTTCTTGATCTATCTCTATAGATCTTGATGCCCAGAATATATGCCGCCTCTCCTAAGTCTTTCATAGAGAAACTATTTTTCAATGAAGACTTAACAGATTCGAGCATAGGAATGTCATTTCCGATCAGTAATATGTCGTCCACATATAAAATCAGAAATACAAGTGCGCTCCCACTAGCCTTTTATAAACACAAGGCTCTTCTTCGTTCTTGATGAAACCAAACCCTTTGATCACTTCATCAAAACGAATATTCCAACTCCGAGATGCCTGCTTTAATCCATAAATGGATCTTTGCAGCTTGCATATCTTTCCAGCTGATTGTGGATCGACAAAACCCGTGGGTTGTGTCATGTACACATCCTCACTCAGATTTCCATTAAGGAAAGCTGTTTTGACATCCATTTGCCATATCTCATAGTCGAAATATGCAGCAATCGCTAGAATGATCCGAATGGACTTTAGCATTGCGACGGGCGAAATAATCAACACCTTGAATTTGTTTGAAACCTTTTGCCACCAATCGTGCCTTATAGATGTGAACATTTCCATCCATGTCTATCTTTTTCTTGAAAACCCATTTGCACTCAATGGTTTTAACACCATCAGGTGGATCAACCAAGTTCCAAACTTGATTACTATGCATGGATTCAATTTCGGATCTCATGGCTTCAAGCCATTTCTCAGAGTCTGGTCCCACCATCGCTTCTTCATAGGTCTTAGGCTCATCGTTGTCTAACAACAATATGTCCCTTTGTTGAGTAGTCAAGAACATGTACCTCTCAGGTGCACAACGTGACCTCTCTGACCTACGTGGTGCCGGTGTGTCTACAACAGGTGCTTCAACACTTTGTTCATCCTGTTGTGGTTCTGTAGGAGCTGAAACATTTTCAGGTGTTTCTCGAATTTCTTCGAGTTGCACGGTCCTCCCACTATCCCTTCTGGAGAGAAACTCTTTCTCTAAGAAGACACCATGTCGGGCGACAAACACTTTGCCTTCATGTTGATTATAAAAGTAATATCCTTTTGTTTCCTTAGGATACCCGACAAAGAAGCATTTGTCAGACTTAGGAGTGAGCTTATCGGATTGCAAACGTTTTACATAAGCCTCACATCCCCAAATCTTAAGGAAAGACAAGCTAGGACGTTGTCCTGTCCACATCTCATATGGTGTCTTTTCTACTGACTTTGATGGAACCTCTGTTTAGTGTGAACGCGGCTGTTTCAAGAGCGTATCCCAAAAGGACAAATGGAAGATCACTTTGGCTCATCATGGATCGCACCATATCTAATAAAGTGCGATTTCTCCGTTCAGACACCCCATTCCATTGAGTGTTCCTGGTGGAGTCAACTGTGGAACAATTCCACAATCCTTCAGATGATTGCCAAACTCGTGGCTCAAATACTCGCCTCCACGATCAGATCGTAGAAACTTGATTGTTTTACCTAAATGATTTTGTACTTCATTTTGGAATTCCTTGAACTTTCAAAGGATTCAGACTTATCTTTCATTAGGTACACATACCCATATCTACTAAAGTCATCAGTAAAAGTTATGAAGTACCCAAAACACCCCTGGCTGTTGAACTCATTGGTCCACATACATCAGTATGTACGAGTCCCAATAAGTCACTTGCCCTTTCACCTTGACCGGTGAAAGGTGCCCTTGTCATCTTGCCAAGTAAACAAGATTCACATGTTTCAAATGATTCAAAATCAAATGAGTGTAGAAGACCATCTCCTATGGAGCCTCTCAATGCGTTTCTCATTTATGTGACCCAAGCGACAATGCCAGATAAACGTGGGATTCAAATCATTAGGACGTTGCCTCTTTGTATTATGTTATAGACCGTGTGCCCTTCAAGATTTAGAACGTATAACCCATTCACAATAGGAGTATGACAATAGAGCATATCCTTGAAATAAAGAGAACAACCATTGTCCATAGATCTAAAGTCATAACCTTCTGCTTGCAAATATGAAGCAGAAATAACGTTCTTACAAAGAGATGGAACACAATAACAATTATTTAATTCCAAAACTAATCCTGAAGGCAAAGACAATGGCATGGTGCCGACAGCCACCGCAGCAACTCTTGCTCCATTGCCAACGCGAAGATCCACTTCGCTCCTTCTCAAACTCCTACTTCTTGTTAGGCCCTGCAACGATTTGCATATGTGAGCAACCGATCCGGTATCAAATACCCAAAAATCAGTAGATGAAGTAGCAAGATTGATCTCTATAACATTTATACTTGAAGTGGAAGTCTCACTTCCCTTCTTCTTAAGATCCTCCAAGTACTTTGGGCAGTTCCTCTTCCAATGTCCTGATTCCTTGTAGTAAAAGCAAACTGCGTCAGGAGCAGCGCCCTTCTTGTCTTGCTTGGCCTTGGTTCTGCTCGCGATCTCATCGGGAGTTAACTTTCTCTTGACCGCGCATTTCTTGACATTGGGCTTGCCCTTGCCCTTGCCTTTCTGCATCATCATCACATGACTGGTGCTTTTCTTAATGGTTTCCTCGGCAGTTTTAAGCATCCCATGCAACTCAGCCAAGGTCTTGTCCATGTTGTTCATGTGATAGTTCAGTATGAATGGCTCAAAACTCGGAGGGAGCGACTGGAGAATCAC
The DNA here is from genome assembly GCA_003991445.1 of Oryza meyeriana var. granulata. Taxonomy (NCBI): domain Eukaryota; kingdom Viridiplantae; phylum Streptophyta; class Magnoliopsida; order Poales; family Poaceae; genus Oryza; species Oryza meyeriana. The sequence goes on from RYFJ01003283.1 coordinate 25,233, forward strand.
ATCAGTAGCCAACTCTTGGCTAAGGGGAAAACCAAGCTTTTCCAGACTCTCAATGTAGCCAATCATCTTAATCACATGAGAGCTGACGGGATTCCCTTCCGCAAGCCTGCACGCAAACAAGGACTTTGAAGTGTTAACCTCTCAGCCCTTGCTTGTTCTCAAACATACCACGCAACCCCACAATGATATGTAGGCATTTGTGTTCTCATATTGCTTCTGAAGCTCAAGAGGACATTGTGGCAAGCATAAGACAGCTCACATCAAGGGAATCATTCGTATGCTTCTCATAAGCTCTCCGTGCAGCCACAGAAGCATTGTAGGCAAGTTCTCAGGAAAAGGAGTCTCAAGGACATACTCCTTGCGCTCTTGCTTGAGAACAATTCTCAAGTTGCGATACCAATCCATAAAGTTTGTTCCATTGAGTTTTCTTTCTCAAGAACAGATCGCAAATTAAAAGAACAGATGATGCGTTAGCTGACATGATCTACAACATAAGAACATGCAAAGTTTAGCACTATGTTTATATTCATCTTTTATTAAACTATTAACAAAAGACTCCCACAAATGTGTTTTGCAACAAAACTCCCTCTAAGTTACATAGTGGGTCAAGATCCTCATTTCACTAATTCCTAGTGAGCTTTGGCATCACGGCTAGGAAACTAATGACATGGGTAAGCAACACCTTGCTAATCACATCTCTATGTGACTCTTGCTTGTTGGGTGGCATTCACTATGCCCCCGGCCCCAACCTATGCCCAAGATCCAAAGACTGTTTTGATGACCTTGTTAAGTAAACCAAATGCTTCCGCATGTAGAATGTCCGACATCTACCCCAAATAATGATGATAACCAATTGCACCCTACTTTGGTAGGCCTACAATATGGTGATCATTATCTTTTGGTGCAACATATGGAAGGCATAAACACCTAATTTTTATCATGAGGACTCTATCCTACCATAGCAACATATCACATATATAATGCATAAGAGTAAGATAGATTAGTATGGCCAAAAGGATGGTGATCCCATCTCCATTTACGTGTAGATGATCTTCATCCTCCACATCTTCAGCTTTGGGTCACTCATGCTTGAAAAAACTTGTAACCTCAAGTCTAGGCTACTATCTATAATAGCTAGCAATTGAAGATTACAAGAATGGATTCAAGCACTAAGGTCGACACGCAGGTCGTTAAATACAATTAAGACAGCTAACAAAAGCTGAAAAATCATGACACACAGGTCATGAACGAATGTTACATGCATCAATATATACATCTTCATACATTCCAAATAAGCTATAGGGCCATACTAATTCACATCATTCCCTGCAAAACCAAGTTAAACGTAGAATCGCATTCTACTTTAACGATGTGAACCTATAACGCTATACAAGGGGGGTTCGCAGGGTTCGCAGCGCCCTGACACCTATGAAATTCACAGATCCAATCTATGAAATCGCTGTGGAAAAGCTATTCGGCATAACCTCCTTATGCCGATCCGAGACAATCTCCAGGCTCTAGTTTTCCATTGGCTCAGGGCTATCAGATTCTAACCTATTAGCATTCGGCATAACCACCTTATGCTGATCCGAGACAATCTCTAGGGCGGCTAATAGTGTTTACCACTGTCCAGGGCTATCAAATCCATAAGCTACTAGCATTCGGCATAACCACCTTATGCCGATCCGAGACAATCTCCAGGGCGCCAGTAGTCTTACTGATCTACGCCTCATCTATCCCTATTCATAACCCTATTAGCATTCGGCATAATCCTTATGCCGATCCGAGACAATCTCTCCAGGGCGCTAATAGTGTTATAATCCGCACCTTATCTAAACCCCTATCCATGGATGATCATCAACCCGTGCCTTCATCGATCCATCACATGAACCGACTAATCTAGACTGCAATAGATCTAATCTACCGCTCCCGCATATCAAACATATGCGATGATCCAGATCGCAATCTACACAAGTGGCTCTGATACCACTGAAGGAAGTACGGCGTAGGCTACGATAGCAAAAAATAAAAAATTTCTTACCGCGCACACCAGGACATTCATGCGAAAGAAGGGATCATGGATCGTTACCACTAGACGCGCAGTGCAGCGGAGGAAGAGTTGGAGAAAGCCGTCCAACCACGGCGCGTCGTAGGTAGTAGTGGAAGTAGTCGATCTCCGGCCGATCAACGCCGCAACGAGCAGCGCCTCTACGAGTATCCACACGTCCGGGGCTGAAACACCGATCACGAGTGTACTAGCACTCGTGAGCGGCTAGGGTTTGGCTCGGAAGGTGGCGGCTAGGGTTTTGCTCGAGGGCTAAACAGAAAACACACGTGAAACTCCTCAGCATCGCCTCCCTATATAATAGACCACCTTACTCGGGCCTCGTGGACTGAGGCCCAGTAAGAGTCTACTCGGATCTCTATCCGAATCGAGCCCATATTCGAATCACATTCGAATAAGTGTTCCAACCCATTAAGTGTGGTGACCCTGTAGGTTCACGTATATTTTGTCACGACCCAGAAACGCTTTTCTGGTCACCCTGTTAATAGCGGCCTCTAGCAAGGCATATTAGCCCCAAGATATACGTAAAGATCATATTCGGCTGAACCTGTAATGTCCTTATGTACAAATCCCTTTGCCTCACGATATCGATTGAGCTCAAGGCGAGACTTGTGTCATCCTCTTAATAGCTCAATCACTCTCTCGATCCTGTGATGGATTACAAACTTGTGATTGACACCTCAATCACCGTAGCATGGCCATGCACTTCCATAATCCATTACTTCGAGGGGCCAGAGATATCTCTCCCATAAGGAGGGGCAAATTCTATCTTGATCAGTCATATCCCACTACATGTTTCATAGCAACCGAAGACACTTTTATGACTACCCAGTTACGGAGTAGTGTTTAGTAGTCCCAAAATAAGCTACTACGTATGTTGGGAACCATGATGATCTCAAGTGTAAGGACTCTACATAAACACTACTTGAGACTAACTGATGACACATGAAATCTCTGCAGTATCTCATGGCGGGTCTATCCAACATATGTTCACTAACATATGTTCATATTATCGATTTGGTATCTCCATACCATGATCCATGAGACATGATCATCAATCAATACATATGCTGATATTACAATCATATTTGTTCCTCATATGATATATGATCAGGGATCATTTAGAAATAGCAATATTTGACATTAAGAGTCTCATGAATAAGTCACATACTCATTGATCAACAATGATAATGTCTATTTCAAGGAACAAATCAATACATTATAAACATAGCATGTGATATATATAACATCTCCATGTTGCCTCTAGGGCATATCACTAACACTATCATGCCATGGGCTCCTTCAGCATCAAACTCACAATATCCGGTGTTGGAATATAATGGGGTGATGTGGATGCCTTGCCATCCTGTGCCATATCAATCTTTTCATCCAGGATGGAAGAAACCAGGGAGATCAGCTTTTGACAGGATTTCACGCCCTACACATAACCGTTTGGCACTTCGCCGATCAGGTTGGGATCAGCAGGTGAAACCAGTCGAACCGGTTTCATCAAACTGTTCTGACCGGTTGGAGTAGAGACGCAGATCATCTCCTCCAAAGCAAGTGTATCGGCCCAAAAAGAAAGAAGAGGAGGTGCAGGAGGTTAATGCTGATCCAGAGAAGAATACGACCGATGATATTATGCAGATTGGGAGCATGTTAGTCCCTAACAAGGATGATGGCAAAAGACCGATTGTCATTGGCGATTTAGTTGAGACATCTGTCCAAAAGGCTCCTACAACCAATGATCATGAAGCTAGCACCAGTGGTTCTAATTCTAAGTATTTCTTGCCAAGGTGGTGTCCTCCGGGCTTGACTCGTACTCAAAAGAGGAAATTGCAGAGACTTTGCTTTCAGGAGAAAAGGGAATAGGAGCTTGAGAAGCAGAGAGATGAATACTTCATCAAATGTAGGCCCATGATCCCGCAGAAGGAGTGGAAGATTAAGGTTGATGCTCACCAGCAGTAGAACCGGTCAGACCGGATTCAGAACCGGTCAGACCGGTTTCTCCCAAAGCGGTCAGACCGGTTTCAGAATCGGTCAGACCGGTTTCGACAGAAGCAGTGCCCAGTTTTGATACTTCTACTCCAATGGTTTGTGATGATAAGTTGTCATCGGAATCCCAGGAAAAGGACGATGAACAGCTTGTTGATTATGGTTCATCTCCTGAGCACATGAATGTGGATATATGTGTGGTGCATCTCAATTCAGATTATTGTATTATTCCAGAGGGAGATCTTGCTCATATTGATTTTGGACCTAAGGAAGCTATTTTCCAGAAACCAAAAGCTACTGATAATCATCTGAAAGCTTTGTATATGAAGGGTCATATCAATGGGAATCCGATTTCTCGGATGCTTGTTGATGGAGGGGCGATTGTCAACCTGATGCCTTATTCTTTGTTCAAGAAGTTTGGAGGTTCAGATGAGGAGCTGATCAAGACCAACATGACTGTCAGTGGTGTGGGAGGAGGCGAGCCTATGGGTGCAAAAGGCATCATCTCTATGGAGATCACTATTGGGAGCAAGACATTGGCTACTGCCTTCTTCGTCGCCGAGATGCAAGGTAACTTCAGTCTAATTCTAGGACGTGATTGGATACATGCAAATCAATGTGTTCCTTCTACCTTGCATCAATGTTTAATTCAATGGATAGACGATGAAGTAGAGGTTGTGCATGGTGATACGACGGCTTGTGTTGCTATGGCTGATAGTTCCACCATAGGCATACATGATAATGTCAAATACTTATCAGGATTAGATCTTTCAGATTTTGAGCTTATCAGTTGTACTAAAGATGGCTTTGTTCCTGCTGTCATAAAGCTGGTTGAGAATCGGCTAAACCACCTCATGTAATTTAGATGGGTTTGAATCTAGAGTGGTTGCAGCAAAGACTTGAGCACTATCGGGCAAATAAGAACGATATGTGCGAGGCTATTGAGGACTTTGATGATATGAGTAAATTAGGACAAGGTTTTACGTCGGCTGATCCTTTAGAGGAGGTTGATATTGGTGATGGTACTATGCCAAGGCCGACGTTTGTAAACAAAAGTTTGAAAGCTGATTATAAAGCTAAATTAATCGAGCTATCGAAAGAGTATGTCAATTGTTTTGCATGGGAATATCATGAGATGCCTGGTTTAAGCCACGAGTTAGTTGAGCATCGGCTGCCTTTTCAGGTTATAACAAGAAAGTAAAAGAGAAGTCTTTTTAGGTTAGTGACATGGTTTGGAAGACAATTCTACCTACAGATAATATGGTGATTTTCGTGAATTCTTATATGGTGGAAACTTTGCAAGGTCAGCGGCTGCTTAGAGCTCTTAATAGTAGATACTTGAAAAGGTATTATCCAAGTATATGGCAAGATGCTTGAGATAATATGGCCAGTATCTTCAAATACTGCCCTTGGAACAAAGAGGTCGATGAATTATGTAACGAGCATCGCCTTTAGATTTATTTTTGTTGTAACATGTTTTCTGGAACGCAAGCTTCACCAGAAAACAGGGGGGCATATGTTGGTGGCCAAAATTGGCACAAGGCCAGTCTGGCTGGGAAAATCGGCCTGACCTGTTTACCAAACTGGCGTGGCCGGTTTAGCCAAACCGGCCTGACCTGTTTCCAAAACCAGCCTGGCCGGTTTTGACCCAGTCCGAGTAGAATCAAGGAATCCATGTAGATCACGACTTGTAATTGGAATTCCTTGTAGGGGCAAGACCTCCCCACCCTATAAATATAAAGGGCCACGGCCGATTGAGTATCTATCCAATCGATCAATCAAAATACCTTTACTTTTTATTTCCTCCAAACCCTAGCCTTTCCAACCCCCTTTGCTTCTCCTTCTTCGTCTCCACGGCAATTTGGGATGTTCTGAGTGGCCTGCAGATCTCAGAACAACCCTAGGCACATCATCCCTGACGGGGTCCCTCCCGGGGTGGTGGTTCTAGGTTTTCATGTCCAGCTTTAGGAAACCGGCCTGACCAGTTTCCCAAACCGGCCTGGTTGGTTTGCACAGGGGCTTCCCGCGAGGTGAATTCGACGACCGCGCGTTCTAGCGCAACTCGATGTGTTGGCCCTAAACTGCGTCAACACATACTTTAGTGAGAAGTTGTCCAGGCCTAGTTTGAACTATTCAACCTATGATAAAGAATTGTATGCTTTGGTTCGAACTTTAGAGACTTGGCAACATTATTTATGGCCAAAGGAATTTATTATACATTTTGATCATGAGTCTCTAAAACATATTAGACGTCAAGCAAAATTGAATAAAAGACATGCTAAGTGGGTAGAATTTATTGAATATTTTTCTTACATCATCAAACATAAGAAAGGAAAGGATAATGTGATTGTTGATGCTTTGTCTAGACGCTATACCATGTTGTCTCAACTTGATTATCGTATATTTGGGCTTGAATCGATTAAGGGACAATATGAACTTGTTGTTAATTTTAAAGATGTGCTTTTGAATTGTAAAGACAGACATACATGGAATAAATTTGTGCTTAATAATGGATTCTTGTTTAGAGCTAACAACCTATGCATTCCAGTTGGATTTGTTCGTCTTTTGTTGCTGCACGAAGCCCATGGAGGAGGATTGATGGGTCAAAAAGAAGACGGAGGAAGTTTTGGCCACACACTTCTTTTGGCCAAAGATGAGGTGAGATGTCGATGTTTTACACCGGCAATAAATATATAGGGCTACTCGCCGGGCTGAAACTTGATGGATTCCAAAGGAACACGAAGAGTTTATACTAGTTCAGGCCCTCGAGATGAGGTAATACCCTACGTCCAGTTGTGGTGTATTTCCTTTGAGGATGTATGATGGTGATTTTGGTGAACCTCCTCATCTTCTTCTTCTGCCCTCAGGGGGCACCCTGCCTCCCCTTATATACTAGGGGGCAGGGTTACAAAGTATGAGTCCCAGTCGGACTACGACCAAGGGATATCCTTCTAGAGATATAACATGCCCGACTAGTACTGTATCTTCCTTCCTTATCGCACAAGGTTAAGTCTGCCAAGTTCTATCATATCTCTAATTACATGGCTAGGCCCATCCTCTGTCCGAGTGGCCCAATAGCTTCTCATGAGGTACCCCGGGCCCATGGCACTGACAGTAGCCCCTGAGACCTTCATAGTTGAGTCACAGCTGATGCCAACTGCTCATCCTCCACGGTAAAAAATTCCCAAGTGCATTGCTCCCGAGTACTCTTTGTCTGAGTGCTTCTTCTCCCGAGTCCTGCTTCATGTCAGCTGGCAGCGAGGCTATGAAGGGCTCCATGTAGAAATGTGAATAGTGTGCATCGAATAGGCGCACTATTAGGTGTAGCCCCCGACTTTGTGCTTAATTGTGAAACAATTAAACATAAAGTCAAAGATCTTTAACCTTGTAGTCTTTCCCGAGTAGTGCACTACTGGTATATGAGACTCTTCAGCATCATATCAGCTGGAAATATTTTATAGTCTTTCCTGAGTAGTATATTTAGATTTTCACATTTTGCACTGGTAGCATTTTTCTATGGCCGAGCAATGCTTCGGCACTCGCCGTCCCCTACCTTCGACAGAGAGTGCCAAGTTATTGCTTGGCGCTCGTCAGGTGGGCTAGCTTTTCGCGTTTTGCACTGGTAGCATTTTTTTGCGGCCAAAGTGCGATGCTTCGGCCACTCACCATCCCCTACCTTCGACAGATGGTGCCAAGTTATTACTTGGTGCTTGTCTGGTAAGTTATATTCCACACTGTGCATTTGGACGACGCTACACAATTTCAGCGTTTGATCAAGCGATGCTTTGATCTTTCCAGTTCCCCCATTTGACAGAGCATTGATCAGATGTTGTCCTTTTGGGTCACTTGTGACAAATGCGAAAACACAGGGAATTTTATACTGGTTTGGGCCTCCATTGTGGATAATGACCCTACTCTAGTTTTTTTTTTACATGTAGTAACGCTTCAGCGAAGCTGCGTTCCATATGCGGTCGAGCTCTTCGCCTTCCATGGTCACCAGTTTGTAAGCCCCTTCGCATGATTTGTGAGTCACCAGATATGGTCCTTCCCACTTTGACTCGACCTTTCCCACTACCAGGGGATTGTTTTTCTTTTTGAGCACCATGTACCCTGGCAAGATCTCCTTCGGCCGCACTTTCCTGTTGTACAGTGCTGCGGTCAAAGCAGAGTATTTCTCCATGTCCTGCAATGCTTCTACTCTCTCTCCTTTGAGCAGCTCTAAGGCTGCCTCCTACCCTGTTTTGTCCCCGGACATCATGACCCAGGGTGAGTTTGCGTCGAGCTCGCTCGGGGTCATGGCCTCTTCGCCATATATGAGCATGAATGGGCTAAACTTTGTTGGTCACGTCAGAGTGGTGCGAAGTGCCTAGAGCACTGATGTGAGTTCGTCGCGCCATCTTCCTTTCGGTGCTTCGTCGAGCCTTTTCTTGAGGGCTTCTAGGATCTTTCCATTTGCTCTTTTGGCTGCCCCGTTCGACTGCAGGTGTGCGACAGATGTGAAGTTGATCCACATGTTCAGCCCCTCGCACATTTCTCTATATTTTGCCGAGTCGAATTGCTTGCCATTGTCGATGATGAATTCCCTTGGGACGCCGAAGCGGCAGATTATGTTCTTCCATATGAATCATTGGACCACTGCCGAGGTTATACTTGCTAGCAGTTCTACTTCGATCCACCATGAGAAGTATTCTACTGCCACGATTGCGAACTTGTAGCTGTTTCGGGCCACAGAGAATGGCCCTATGATATCCAGTCCCCACCTGGCGAAAGGCCATATTGGGGGAAGCGGCTGTAGATTGTATTAGTGGTGCGTTCTGCGATTTGCCAAGCTTTTGACATCCTAGGCACTTCTTGATGTGTTCTTCACACCGCCGTAGGATCATTGGCCAATACAGCCCCTGGCGAAGTATCTTGGCTGCCACTGCCCGCGGTGCTTGATGCGCACCGCAACAACCTTTGTGCACCTCCCTGATCATCTCTTCGCCCTTGGCTTCGGAGATGCAATGAAGGAGCGGCTCCAGGATTCCGCTTTTGTACAGCTACCCATCGACGATCTTATACTTTCGTGCTCTTGCCTGTAGCTGCTTTGACTCAACTTCATCATCAGGAAGTGTTCCTTCAAAAAGGAATCATACAAAAGCTGTTCGCCAGTCTTGTACGCCTAGGTCGATGTCCATTACTTGCAAAGAGTCTTCTTTGTGCTTCTCACTTGGCGTGTAGATCACTTCGAAGAAGACCCTAGGCTGAAAAGGCCATTGCCCTCCACCTTCGCCAGTGTGTCCATTTCTTGGTTTTCCCCTCTAGGGAGATGCTGGACTAAGATGCTGGCGAAGGCCTTTTCCATGGCTCTTATGGCCTCCAGATACTTCGCCATTCCTTCGTCCTTGGCCTCGAAGGTCTTGTCGATGTGGCCCGCAACCAGCTTGGAGTCTGTCTTGACTACCAATCACCGGGCCCCCAACGCCTTCGCCTTGCACAGCCCAAGGAGGACGACTTCGTACTCCGTGGTGTTGTTGGTGGTGGGGAACTGCAGCCTTGCTACATAGCGGATGACTGTTCCTGTGTGCAAAATGAGGATTGCGGCGGCACCCGCTCCTGAGTTTGACCATGAGCCATTGGAGAACATTGACCAATAGTCCTGGTTTGTTAGCGGGGCTGCCTTGTCCGCAGGCAAAGTCCACTCAGCGACGAAGTCAACAAGAACCTGCAACTTGATCGCTATTTGGGCCACGTGACGGAGGTCAAAGGGGGCCAGCTCCGCAGCCCACTTGCCCAACTGACCTGTGGCCTCCTTGTTTCGGAGCACCTCTCCGATGGGATACTGCGACGGCACCATGATCTTGTGAGCTTGAAAGTAGTGCCGAAGTTTTCGGGAGACCATGACAAGGGCATGGGACAATTTTTTGATCTCCGAGTATCTGAGCTTTGCTCCTTGTTGTGCTTTGGAGACAAAGTATACAGGCACTTGCCCGCCTTCGCCTTCGTGTACTAAGGCCACACTCACCGCCACCGGCGAGGCCGATAGGTACAATAGCAGCTCGGCTCTCGCCTTTGGGCTAGTGAGTTTTGGTAATTCCTGGAGGTAGGCCTTGAGAGCTTCGAACATGGCCTAGCATTCAGCCATCCATTCGAACTTGCTAGCCCCTCGAAGAGTCTTGAAAAATGGCAGTGCCTTCTCTGCTGACCTTGCCATAAAGCGATTGAGGGCCGGTCGACCTTGCCATAAAGCGACTGAGGGCCGCAAGCATCCCGTCAGTCTTTGTACTTCACGAGAGTTCTTGGGCGGCTGCATTTGTTGGATGGCTTCAATTTTTTTGGGGTTTTCCTCGATGCCCCTTGCGGACACCAGGAACCCCAGCAGCTTGCTGGCTTGAACAGAGAAAACGCACTTCTCGGGGTTTAGCTTGACCTTCGCCTTGCGCAGGTTGTCGAAGGTTTCTTGCAGGTCGAAGACATGGTTGATTGGTTTCCTGCTTTTGGCGACTATGTCGTCAACATACACCTTGATGTTCCTGCTGATCTGTGCTTCCAGCACCTTGTACACCAAGCGGGCGAAGGTGGCTCCGGCATTCTTAGTCCGAACAGCATACGAATGTAGTAGTATGTGCCGAAGGGGATGATGAAAGAAGTCTTTTCCAAGTCCTCTTCGGCCATGAAAACTTGGTGGTATCCTGAATAGGCATCCAAAAACCTCATCAGCTCACAGCCGGCAGTAGAATCGACCAACTGATCAATTCGCGGGAGTGGAAAATCATCCTTCGGGCATGCTTTGTTTAGATTTGTAAAGTCAACGCACATCCTCCACTTGCCGTTTGACTTTTTGACCAACACCGAGTTCGCCAGCCACTTAGGGTGCTCCACCTCGTGGATGACGTTGGCCTAGATTAGCTTGCTGAACTCCACCTTGGCCGCCTCCTGGTGCTCGATTGACATCTTGCGTAGTGTTTGCTTTCTTGGTTTGATGGCGGGCTTGACGGCAAGATGATATTCTATGAGGCTGCGGCTCACGCCCAAAAGATTTTCCGGGCCCCAAGCGAAGACGTCTAGTTTCAGCTTGATGACTTCCAGGATCTTGGCTGCTAGCCCTTCATCGACATCCCCGCCGATGGAAACGACTTTCGACGGGTCAGCAGGATCAACCGGGATCTTCTTGACTTCGCCCTGGGGCGAAGGCTTCTACAAGCTGTAGCCCCTCGCCATCCCCTGCCGCTCGTCTTGGACGTTGTGTATTTTGCGCATGTTCTTCACTGCTTGCCCAGCGGCCCTTGCCAACGACTGGTTGCTGTGAACCGTGATCACACCTTTTGGCCCTGGCATCTTTAGCCACAGGTAGTTGTGATGCGCCACGGCTTCGAACTTGTTGAGCATGGAACGACCAAGAATGGCATTGTACTGGTACGGGATGTCCATGATGTCGAAGACTATCTGTTCGGTCCGGGCGTTGCCGTCCTCGCCAAATGATACTTGGAGCTGTACTTGTCCCAGCGCACGAACTGAACTTCCACCGAAGCCTTCCAACAGGATCACGGCCGGAGCAAGCGCTGCCTCTGGAATTCCCATTTGCCGGAAAGCATCAGCGAAGATAATGTCGGCCGAGCTTCCTCCGTCTACCAAGATACGTCGCACCTCGCACCCGGCTATATCGGCGGATATGACGATGGGGTCTTGATATAGAAGGAAAACACCTTTGGCATCATCTGGGCCGAAGGTAATTGAAGTTGAGGCGAAAGGGGGTGGCTTGGTCTGGGGCATTGTGGCGATGTGGTTAACCGCCCTCTCGTGCGCCTTCTTTTGCCTCTTCGATTCCAAGCCTTCTGAAGAGCCCCCTGTGATCGCAGCGATCACCCTTCACTGCCCGTCCTGAAGTGCTTCTATTTGAAGTGGCATGTTTCCTTGGACTAATCTGCGGCTTTACCTAGGGCGGTCTCTTGTCGAGGATGGCTTTGGTCCCCTCGCCCAGCGCTCCCCGGACGTTGGATGTTTCTGCACTACTCGATGGTATGCGAAGCTTTTCCGTGGAAGGCACAGAACTTGTCCCTCTCCTCTTCGGCTTCTTTTTCACCGATCCACCTTGCAAGCTTTTGAAGTTTTGCTGAAGGGTGTTCAACTCTTCGATAGTCATGACTTGTTTGCCCTTTTCGTCTTGGAATTTCTTCCAGGCCGACTGCGGGCGTTGTGAAGACGTCGGTTTGGTCTGCACTGTGCCCACCAAGCCTTGAGCACCTTCCTGGTTGAGTTCAGCATGGATCTCAATCCTTTTTTTGGTGTCCTCTTCGCCCCTTGCGTAGCCATCAATGATGCGAAATAACTCGTCCACTGTTTTTGGTTGGTTTCTTGTTATCTTTTCGGTGAGGGGGCCCGTGAGGAGACCAGCCAAGGTGGCATTGATGACCGACGTTTCGGTTATATCTTGCACTTGGCATCTCGCTTGAGAGAATCTTCGGATGTACTCGCGGATGGATTCTCCTGGCTTTTGCCTAATACCGAAGAGCTCCTGCTGGGTCTTCGGCTCCTGGTAGGTGCCCCAAAACTTGGTGACGAAGACATTGTGTAGCTGCTCCAAGGAGTATCTGCTGCTTGGCAGCAGGTTGAAGTACCACGACCGCGCGAAGCCATCCTACGTGAGGTGTATGTCTTTCACCTTGGTGTTCTCATCACCATGGGCCACTTTGATCACTGACTCGTAGACAAACAAGAACTCGCTGGGGTCCGAATCACCCGCGTATTTGACAATCGAAGGGTTCTTGAATTGGGGTGGGATTGGGTGGCTTTGAAGCCCCTAGCTCAGTGGCGACTTCTTATCATTCACCGGCACAGCATGCAGCGAAGGCGCCGGCGAAGGAGCGATGCAGAAATTATCACTGAGGTGACACGCTCGGGGGCTTACTGGTTGAAGCGTAAAGATGGCTCCCTAATCGACAACTCGTGGAATATAGAACAATTGTGTCTTTTCTATACCTAAGCATTGTATTATGTTCAGTCCATATATATTTGAATAAAGTTTTTATACTATGACTCACTAAGCCAATTGTTTCCAACCGAGCAGTGAGTCGGGGGCTACATGATAATATTATGGCTTTGCTTTATCTTGTCTAGAACAGAATCTTTTTTGTCTAAAATCACGAAGTCTTCTAACGATTATGCTAGTCGTACCGAGTATAGTTCTAATTGGATAAGTGCCATTTAAGCTACTTCCTATCACTCGGCATGCGCAGCTAGTCGGACAGGTCTAATGATGGCAATGACAACATAAATGCTCGGCATACTTTTCAAGCAAATAAACTAAGTCATTTATGTATAGCATACACAGCATAACATGGTGTATGTACATATCCAGCAAACATATTTGGAGTAATCCCTGCGCTTGTCCCTACAGCTACAACGGAAGATCTTCAGCAATTGTTTTAGTTGTGCTATGCACCTGTTGATCAAGTCTAGCGCCTGCTTGGGAGTTGTGTCGTCAGCAAACCCCTCGCCGACTGCCTCAATATCCATTCGGGGATAGAGGGATTTTGTCATGGCGAGGGCTTGTGTCAATGTTTTACACCAGCAATAAATATATAGGGCTACTCGCTAGACCGAAACTTGATGGACTGTAAAGGAACATGAAAAGTTTATATTGGTTTAGGACCTCAATGTGTGGTAATACCCTACGTCCAGCTGTGATGTATTTCCTTTGAGGTTGTATGACTTCTTCTGCCCTCAGGGGGGCACCCTGCCTCCCCTTATATACTGGGGGACAAGGTTACAAAGTAGGAGTCCCAGTCGGATTACGACCAAGGGATCTCCTTCTTGAGATATAACGTTCCTGACTAGGACCATATTTTCCCTGTCGTACAAGGCTAAGTCTGCCGAGTTCTATCATATCTCTAATTACAAGGCTAGGCCCATCCTCTTTCCGAGTGGCCCAATAGCTTCTCATGAGGTACCCTAGGCCCACGGCATCGACAGCAGCCCCTGAGACCTTCATAGTTGAGTCACAGTTGATGCCGAGTGCTCATCCTCCACGGTGAAAAATTCTCGAGTGCATTGCTCCTGAGTACTCTTTGTCTGAGTGTTTCTTCTTTCCGAGTCCTACTCCATGTCAGCTGGCAGCGAGGCTATGAAGGGCTCCATGTATAAGTATGAATAGTATGCGCCAAATAGGCGCACCTATTAGGTGTAGCCCCTGACTTTGTGCTTAATTGTAAAACAATTAAACATAAAGTCAAAGATCTTTAACCTTGTAGTCATTCCCAAGTAGTGCACTACTAGTATATGAGACTCTTCAGCATCATGTTAGCCGGAATGATTTTATAGTCTTTCCCGAGTAGTATGTCACTCGGAAATTAGACTCTTCAGCTTCATGTCAGCTGGAATGATTTTTGCTCATGGCAATTGTTCGCCAAGCATGTAGGCCGAGTATCACTTTATGGATTTCAACCCAATACGTTGTTAGGTGTACTTGAGAGATACCTGCATCCCCAATTTTAATGAAGATCAGCTTGTGATCCTTATAAGAATATATCCTCAATACCTGGTAAATAATGCAGATACCCGAATGTATACACCCGGCTGTAGGCTTAGCATGAAGCTTATCTAATTATTTAATCGGTTTCTATGAGTAGCACCAGCACTATGATTTTAACACAGCCAGCAAGCAGCCCAGATTGAGCGTGCTACTGTAGAAACTCATATCTTTGGCCTACTACCAAATAAGCCGGCCTAAACTAACCTACCCAGCGCAGCCCTATAAAATTGGCATCCCTCGCATGTTAGGATGAGTATTTCAGTGCCGGTAACCGCAATCAGCGAGAGGAATCCTTGTTTGCAAGCCTTTTTGACTTATGTTCTAGATGCAGCTTGGTTGCCACAGATGCCTGAGTAGGTATATTATAGGATCTGCTTGCCCTCCTCAGGTGTGACGTAACGCATGAGAACTCCGGATGCGCTTTGACGATATAGATCTTCTCTGACTTTGGTAAAGCTGAATAAGGTACCCGAACCTTGTATTAGCATAGGATTCAGTTGGTGACTTGTCGATGTTTTACACCAGCAATAAATATACAGGGCTACTCGTCGGACCGAAACTGGATGCATTGCAAAGGAACACGAAAGGTTTATACTGGTTCAGGCCCTCGAGATGAGGTAATACCCTACGTCCAGTTGTGGTGTATTTCCTTTGAGGATGTATGACTTCTTCTTCTGTCCTTAGGGGGCGTCCTACCTCTCCTTATATACTGGGGGACAGGGTTACAAAGTAGGAGTCCCAGTCGGACTACGACCAAGGGATCTCCTTCTAGGAATACAACATGCCCGACTAGGACTGTATTTTCCCTGTCATACAAGGTTAAGTCTACCGAGTCCTGTTATATCCCTAATTACAAAGCTAGGACCATCCTTTGTCCGAGTGGCCCATATGCTTGTCATGAGATATCCAGTGCCCAAGGCCTCCACAGTACCCGAACCTTGCGTTAGCATAGGATTCGGCTGGCGACCCTCATGGGGCGTACCCAACCTGATAGAGTTGTGACCAAATAAGGTACCCGAACCTAGCATTAGCATAGGATTTGGCTGGCAACCCTCATGGGGCGTACCCTACCTAGCTGAGTGGTACACGTGCCCCGACTGGCGCCGAAGGTCGGTTATATTAGCCGAATAAGCTACCCAAACCTCGCATTAGGATAGGATTCGGCTGGCGACCCTCATGGGGCGTACCCAACTCGGCGGAGTGGTACCCGAGCTCCAACTGGTGCCGGAGGTTGGTTGTTAGCTGAATAAGGTACTCGAACCTCGCATTAGCATAGGATTCGGCTGGCGACCCTCATGGGGCATACATGACCTAGCAGAGTTGTGACCGAATAAGGTACCCAAACCTAGCATTAGCGTAGGATTCGACTGGCAACCCTCATGGGGTGTACCTTACCTAGCCGAGTGGTACCCGAGCTCCGACTGGCGCCGGAGGTCGTTTTTTAGCCCACACACAAGTCCCGACTAGTGTGAGTACTCGGACAATGGCTCTCGTGGAGCATTCCAAGTGATTCTTGAAGTGTCGCACTCCAAGTGTATCTTGGTAGACTGGTCCAGCCCCCGAGCGTAGGAGATAGGCTCATAGCCCTGAGTTCCTGTTACGCGTATCCAGAACTATCCCTGCATTATAAACATATCGGATGAGTAGCATCTGATGATGAAAACAATCACCCGAAGAAAATTTATGTATTTTACAATATATGTAAATATGTGTTCCTCCTTTTATTGATATTAACTTCCCCAAATAGTTGACCCCTTATGTTTAAGATCTCTGCCTGACTAGTCATAGCCCCCTAGCGTCGAGAGTTGGCTCATGGCTCTTTCCCAGACACGTGTTTTGGGTGACTTAAGTTCATCTTTCATAGAGCAAAGTTCCACGGATTGGAATTTATGCTACTCGAGTACTTTTGCAATCATTAAGAGAAAAAACAGAAAAATGTGCAGCTTGTACACCTATTAGGTGTAAGCGGCTGCGGCATTGGCGAGGCCGATTGAGGAAATATTTATCAGAAAGCGACTTAGATGTTCGGTATTTGGGAGTGGGAATGCCATCCTTGCGTTTGGGCTTTTGAGCCCCTGAGCATGTCACTTGGTGTTCTGATAATCTTCAGTTGTAGGAGGTCGAAGACGCTTGTGACCGACTGACACAATGAAGTCGTCCGACTTGTGTTTGCGGTTCCTAGCCTTAGTCGGGGCAGCGTCATCGGTGTCCTTCCGCTTCTTCTGTCAGGGTGCCTTTTTGTCATCAAGGGCCTCAGCAACAGCGTCGGCTGAGTCAGCGTACTTGTTCGCCATGTCGAATAGAGCCTTGACAGAGTTGGGAAGCTTCCGAGTGAATTTAGCAATGCACGGGTGCCTTTGACTCCTTTTCGAAAGGCTGCGATGACGACCTCGTCCTTGATCATTGGGATTGAATTCTTCTTCTCCGAGAACCTTTTGATGAAACCACGAAGAGACTTGTTCTTCCTTTGATGCAACTGATACAGATCGTACTCGGAAGATGGCCTCTCGTACGTCCCCTGGAAGTTGGCAATGAAGCGTTCCCGGCGTTCTCCCTAGGAGCCGATTGATTGCTTGGGAAGTCCCGTTAGCCATGACCTCGCCGAGTCGGCTAGAGCGATTGGGAGGTAGTTAGCCATGGCTTTGTGATCTCCTCCAGTTGCTCAGATCACCGGAGTGTAGACTGTGAGCTAGGGCTCGGGGTTGGTCTTTTCGTCGTATTTTTCAATTCCAGTCGGCTTGAAGCCTGAGGGCTAGTCGACTTGTTGCAGCTCATAGGTGAAGGCCGGTACACCTTCATCTATCTGAGGACTCCGACTCCGACTACGGTGGTGAAACCGCTGATGGCGGAGGCCGAAGCTCTCATTGTTGTTGTCTAGTCGGCGATGCTCATCTTCCTCGTGTTCATGGCGTCATGCGTTGATGCCTTGCTGAAGATCACGTCGTAGTCAGCCTTGGACGTCCTGGTTATCTCGACGGTCATCTAGATGTCGGCACCGCCGGGCATTATTGTGGTTGCCAAGTGACGTGTGGCGTGACTCCGTGTGCAGCCAAGTAGAACCGGCCACCCGACGTTGCGTTGAGGCAGATGAGATCTCTATTGGAGAAGCCGACTGGATGGTCGGTATGAGGGTATCGCCCGACTGTTGGTGCTGCTGACATGCAGTAGTAGTAATCATGGCTTTTATCCTTGCTATAGTTGGGGTGGCCTGGTGATCAGGCCCAAACTGGAGTGTATCTAGTAGGGTTGTAGCAGCCACGACGTTCTGTTGGGGCGTGACAAAGACGTCGTGGTTGCCGACTCGGGTTTGGAGGAATTATTGCTGAGCAGTCCACCTAGCCTTGCGCAGATCGTCGTTGTGGGCATCGCGCTCAGCTTGTAAGCGTCTTGCATTTTCCTCCTGTTGTTGCCACAGTCGACAGGCCTCCTCCTCTTGCTACTCACGTAGTCAGCATGCTTTCTGAGTGGGAGCTGAACCCTTGGATATCATAAAGACTTCACACGGTGGAGAGAAGCTTGCCGAACTACTGTCTGACTTAGAGTCGGAGTCCGACTGAGAGTCAGAGTCGGAATAGTTGATGGGGGTCATTACAACTCCGACCTCCCTAGATCCGATCTCGAGCAACTCTAGGCCGTATCCGAGTCGAACTCCAGGGGATCAGGTTTGTTGCATCGGATGTTGATTGAAGATATCCACAGCGTTGCTGAGTCTGAACAAGAGTTTGACGATCTCTTCCTTTCTTAGCCCGATCAAGGCTAGCTCAAAACCGAGTCCAAGTCGAACACTGAAAGAAAGAGTTGTCCCTAGACTCTGGCATGTTGAAGATTGCCGCAGCAAGTCATTGAGGGTTGCTGCAGCGTTATGTAGGCCAACCGGTGCGGAGTTGGCTTGATCCCTGGCCGATCGGATCGAATCTGAGTCGGACAGGGTAAGGTTGCCAAATTCGTTGGCGACGAAGTCGAGGTTCCCGAAGCTGATTGTTTGCCCAGGGAAGAAGTTGATGCCATCGACTCCCTTGATTGGATCCATCAGGGTTGATGAAGATGATCTTGACGAAGCCCCTACCTGGCGCCCAACTGTCGATGTTTTACACCAGCAATAAATATATAGGGCTACTCATCGGACCGAAACTTGATGGACTGCAAAGAAACACGAAAAGTTTATATAGGTTCAGGCCCTCAATGTGAGGTAATACCCTACGTCCAGTTGTGATGTATTTCCTTTAAGGTTGTATGACTTCTTCTGCTCTCAGGGGCGCCCTGCGTTCCCTTATATACTGTGAGACAGGGTTACAAAGTAGGAGTCCTAGTCGGACTATGACCAAGGGATCTTCTTCTAGAGATATAACGTTCCCGACTAGGACTGTATTTTCCCTGTCGTACAAGGCTAAGTCTACTGAGTTCTATCATATCTCTAATTACAAGGTTAGGCCCATCCTCTTTCTGAGTGGCCTAATAGCTTCTCATGAGGAACCCCGGGCCCATGGCACCGACAGCTTGCATGATCCCCAGCGTCACGTGCTCTGTTGCAAATTATTTTAGGACAGCAGGGGCAGTCTGGAGTTGCTGAAGTACGTGGGTGGCATTGGCGGTGCTAGGGGTGGCCTCCTCTTGTTGCAAGATGTCAAGTAGAGACTTGGCAGCATCAACTAGAGCATTTCGGGAGTCCTCCATGTGTCGGATCTGCTCACCAAAGGACTCGAACTATGATTGGACCTTTATTTTGTAATCTGTCCAAGGGGCAGGCTGTAAGAAGACAAGGCAGAACGAACCAGACATACTTGGACACAGAAATCAGGAGCCGAGTGACGTACCTGCAAGCTCGTTTTCCACTTTGGTCTTCGCAGTTCCGAGTTCCTTCAGTTCTTTACTCAGGCTGCCAAGTTTGTTGGATTGATTATAGATGGTCATCTCTTGAACTATAAAGGAAGAGTACCAAGTTTCAGCAGAAGAATACAATGGCGAATATTTACATGTGAGATGGCATAGGCTTACCTCGGACTTTGCCTTTGAGGTCAAACATTTTGTCCCGGAGGCCATTCACCGCATCGCGGAGCTAGTTCTTCCTTTCCTAGACCTTGAGCTGGATCTCGTCCTTCTCCTGCTGCAATCTGGTCAGCTGAGTTATCTAGGGAGTGAGCTTGGCAAAAGCCCGACTCACAATATCAGACCTGTCGGTGATTTTCTTCACAAAGCGAGGGTTGCTAAGTACAACAACACAAGATGGTGGAACGACTATCATTGCCGAATTGGATTACTCACTTGAACTTGCTGTGAGGCTTTGATTCTTGCCTCAAACAGCTCGATCCACTCTTTGTTCGCTGTTTCCTCATCTAGAGTCAGCGTGTCTATTTTCTCGTCAGGATTCCTTCAGCTAAATGTTCTTGGGGGGTTGCGTGGAGGCGCCGGCAGCCTTGGGATGCCATCATCATTAGAATCAAGGGCTGCAGGGCTGCCCCCGAGAGACAGTGACGAAAAAGGCGAAGGAGATGCAGGCCTTGACATGGAAGGAGGAGCTGGCTCTGTGGCTTTATCCCTTGTTTCTCGGCTAGGGGAGGCAGGTTGGGCATCCAATTGCTCTGCTGCGGCCTTAGAGATGGGAGCGGCACTTGGCTTGGCTTGCTGGGCGCTGGCCTCAACCTCGGCTGGGGTGGTGCTTGTTGCCAGGACTTGCGGTGGTGGCCCTTTGGCTTCCTGCAAATAGGCATTACGTTCAAGATACTACAATATTTCAAGAACTATGAAGATGTCAGAAGACGGAGTACCTCTTGGAAGTCTTAAACCTCATCCCATGTCTAGCACGGGTTGAGGCAAGCGGCGGCGAGCTTGATTGATTGTTGCCAAAAACTGCATCATCGGCACCTGGCCAGTCAGCACGGCATCAGGTGGTGGGCAGCTCTGCGGCAGCG
This sequence comes from Oryza meyeriana var. granulata, assembly GCA_003991445.1. Taxonomy (NCBI): domain Eukaryota; kingdom Viridiplantae; phylum Streptophyta; class Magnoliopsida; order Poales; family Poaceae; genus Oryza; species Oryza meyeriana. Next base: position 45,712 of record RYFJ01003283.1, read on the forward strand.
GAGACAGTGCGACGGTCAGCGATGGAGTCGGTGATACTAGTGCTGTAGTTGGCACTACCTGTGGAGTCATTGGTGTGACAGCGGGCATTGGTATGGTAGTCTTGGCGTGTGTCCCTGATTTGTGACTGCTAGATGCCTTAATTAGCATTTGTATCTTCTTTGCCGGTTCCTTAGCCGGCTGTTTTCTAGCTCTCTTGGAGCTGGGCTCGTAGGTTGAGGGTCTGGTTGGGCATTTCTTTGACCCCCTAGTCGGCTGGCTAGGGGAGTGCGAGACGAAGTCGGCTTGTTCCTACAAGGAAGATAGATGATATTGATTCACACTTCGTATCGTTCATCATAGACAATACATCAAGGTGTGACTGGCGCTGCAGTCGGCGCTGGCTGTGGAGTCATTGGCGTGATGGCGGGCGGTGGTACGGTAGTCTTGGCGTGTGTGTCCCTGATTTTGTGACCACCAGATGCCTTAATTGGCATTTCTATCTTCTTTGCCGGTTCCTTAGCCAGCTGTTTCCCAGCTCTCTTGGAGCTAGGCTTGTAGGTCAAGGGGCTAGTTGGGCATTTCTTTGACCCCCTAGTCGGCTAGCTAGGGGAGTGCAAGACAAAGTCGGCGTGTTCCTACAAGGAAGATAGACGATATCGATTCACACTTTGTATCATTCATCACAGACACTACATCAACAATCATCTGAAGACATTAACTATTAGACAACTTACCACCAGCCGAGGCCTTTTTGGGCTGAATGGCTTGGGGAAGTTTTTAGGATCCGAGGTGTCCGGAATGCCGCTGACAAAGAACTGGCATAGAGTGTTTGTAACCTGGTCCTTGCTCATCCTCTCGGGGCTATCCCGAGTGGCGTCGCTCTTCCCCTGGTACTCAAACCCCAGGTGCACTCGATCCTTCAGGGGCTGGATCCTGCGGATGAGAAATGCTCGAGCCACATAGACCACTGTTAGCCCATCCTTCTTCACGGTTGCCAACTTCTCTAGCAGGACACGCACTTGAATCATCTCTGCTTCGGTCGGGAGTGCGGTCCAGCTGTCAAGCACCTTGGGGGCATGGTCGATGTAGGGAGGGAAGGAAGGCTTAGGATTGGAGTAGTCAAACCACTCCTGATGCCATCCCTTCATAGAAGACTTGAGGGTGAGGTTGATGTAGACCTTCTTCAACTCATTGTAGAGCTGAAGACCGGTCCCCCAAATCACCTGGGGTTGTTGCTTGCCTAGCGGTGGCTTCAGGTGGTAGAAATATCAAAAGAGATTGAAATGGCGGAGGATGCCAAGGAAGGTTTTGCATAGGGTGAAGAATATGGAGATTTGGAGGATGGAGTTGGGATTGAGATGGACAAACTTGATCTGGTAATAGGCGAGCAAACCTCGGAGGAAATCGCAAGAGGGGAGAGCCAAGCCCCGATCGAAGGACTCGAAGACCACAATCTCGAGGGTCTCTGGGGTGGGGATAAACTCACCATCTGTTAGTGATATGCCCTAGAGGCAACATGGAGATGTTATATATATCACATGCTATGTATATAATGTATTGATTAGTTCCTTGAAATAGACATTATCATTATTGATCAATGAGTACGTGACTTATTCATGAGACTCTTAATGTCAAATGTTGCTATTTCTAAATGATCCCTGATCGTATATCATATGAGGAACAAATATGATTCTAATATCAGCATATGTATTGATTGATGATCATGTCTCATGGATCATGGTATGGAGATACCAAATCGATAATATGGACATATGTTAGTGACATTCTTGGATAGACCCACCATGAGATACTGCAGAGATTTCATGTGTCTCAATTAGTCTCAAGTAGTGTTTATGTAGAGTCCTTAGACTTGAGATCATCATGGTTCCCAACATACTAGTAGCTTATTTTGGGACTACTAACACTACTCCATAACTGGGTAGTCAAACCCAGTACTCTTTCGGGTTTGCTATAAAACATGTAGTGGGATATGAATGATCAAGATAGAATTTTGCCACCCTCCTTATGGGAGAGATATTCTCCACAACCCTGAGCCCTCAATGTAATGGATTATGGAAGTGCATGGCCATGCTACGGGTGATTGAGGTGTCAATCACAAGTTTGTAATCCATCACAGGATCGAGAGCAGTGATTGAGCTATTAAGAGGATGACAAAGTCTCGCCTTGAGGCTCAATTGATATCGTGAGGCAAAGGGATTTGTTACATGAGGACATTACAGGTTCAGACGCTATGATCTTTATGTATATTTTGGGGTTAATATGCCTTGCTAGAGGCCGCTATTAACAGGGTGACCAGAAAGGCGTTTCCAGGTCACGACAAAATATACGTGAACCTACAAGGTCGCATGCTTAACGGGTTGGAACACTTATTCGAATGTGATTCGAATATGGACTCGATTCGGATAGAGATTCGAGTAGACTCTTACTGGGCCTCGGTCCACAAGGCCCGAGTGAGGAGGTCTATATTATAGGGAGGCGAGCGGGCTGAGGAGATTGACGTTTTCTGTTGACCTCGGGTAAACCCTAGCCGCCACCTCTACCGAGCCAAACCCTAGCCGCTCATTGAGTGCCTAGTTACACTTTGCAATCGGCGTTCCAGCCTGGACGTGTGGATACCGCGTAGAGGCTCTGCTCGTTGCGGCATTGATCGGCCAGAGATCGACTACTTCCACTACTACCTCGACGCGCGCGTGGTTGGACTGGCTTCTCCAACCCTTCTTCCGCTGCACTGCGCGTCTAGTGGTAACAATTGATGGTCCCTCTCTCGCATGATGTCCTGGTGTGCGCGGTAGAAAAGTTTTGTTTTCTGCTGTCGTAGCCTATGCGTACTCCTTCACCATCGGTGGGGTGCCTATTGATGAGCTCCTAGGCTTGTAATGTCCCTCCTTATTGCACCAGGTGCGCCAGCCTCGAAAAACAGCAGGCCAAGGTTGGCCATACTCCAGCCGGCTACGGAGCAATGTCAGATCCACTCTTCGGCATTTTCTCAGATCTGGTTGATTGGATGAAGTTGTGGTGGCTCTGGGAGTGAAGATGTGGAGGCAGATTCAAGGGGCTTGCGAATCTAGAGCGGCTCGCTTAATGCATGAAAGCCCTAGGTTTTCTCTGGAGCGGAGAGTGCAAAGTTTTTGGAAGACAAGTGGGCACAGCTGTGGAGAAGTTGAAGGGGTTTCTGTGATTTGGGGAAGAAAGAGGAAACTTTTCTCTCTCCCTGATACTTAAAGGGCTGCACTGGCTTGGTTGGCTTGGGCTGGCCTGTTCAGTAGTGGACCGTAAGATATGAGTTCCTAAATAGCATATCCTATTGGGCCACTAGCCGATTGTGTTAAAATCACAACTCGGGTGTTATTTTACAAGCGAACCGATTAAAACCAATTAGATATGTTTCATGCTAACCCTATAGCTGGACATATATGTTTAGGTATCTGAATTATTTACAGGTATTGAGGATGCATCCTTATAAGGATCAATAGCTGGTTTCCATTAAAATTGGGGATGCAAGTATCTCTCAAGTACACCTCATCACACATTGGATCTTACATGAGCAAAATTTTAGTCAATAATTGACTGAAGAGTTCAATTTCTGAGAAACAAACCACTTGGGAAAGACTTAAATGTTAAAGATCTTTGACTTTATGTTTAATTGTTTCCCAATTAAGCACAAAGTTGGGGGCTACACCTAATAGGTGCACCTATTCGGTGCACACTATTCATCTATTTCCATGAAGCCCATTATAGCCTTGTTGCGAGCTGACATGAAGCAGGACTCAGGAGGAGAAGTACTCAGACATTGAGTACTCGAGACCAAAGCACTTGGGAATTTCCTCACCATGGAGGACGAGTACTTAACACAAGCTGTGACTAGACTATGACGGTCTCAGGGGCTACTGTGAAGGCCATGGGCCGTGGGTATCTCAAGGAAGGCAATTATGGCCACTCGGACAGAGGGTGGGCGGGCCCATATGATTAGGGATAGAGTAGAACTCGGCTTCATGTAACCTTGCATGATAAGGAAAGGGATATAATCCTAGCCGGTTATTCTATGTTCTGATAAAGAAATCCCTTGGTCGAGTCCGACTAGGATTCCTACCCTGTAACCTTACCACCCCGGCATATAAGGAGAGGTAGGGAGCACCCTGGGGCATCGACATCTAGCATAACACAATCCAACCTGCGAAAAAAATACACAACTGCTGGAAGTAGGGTATTACCTCACATTGAGGGCTTGAACCAAGATAAACATTTGCGTCCTTTCTAGTCCATCGAGTTTAGATCCAACAAGTTGCTCTATATTCAATATTGCCTATACAAAACATTGACTGGACCAAATCTTTGTTTGTTTTAGCTCATAATATGGCTGGTTATGCATGTTTGGTCAATGTGCCTCATGGTAATACTTGCTTATCCGCTTGGTAGGATTATGTCTTAACGCATTCCGAGGCTAAAGAGTTACTAACTCTCTCAATCTTCTAATAGGCTGTAAAGGTCTGAAGACTTATTCTTTTCACATGTGTTCTGGTTAACTGCCTCAACCTTCTGACCCGATTCAAGAATTTTGACCATGGACTTTATAAAATTACTCAGTAGTACGGTTGTCATTCTTTCCGGTAAACTTTTCTGCTTTACATATCATGACGGTATCTAGGGCAATTGTTGTCTTAGTTCTTTCTAAGCATGTATCAATCCTTGAACTAGGTTCCCTAAATGAGATTGTTTTCCAACCTCACGACCTTTGATTGGTTCTTATCGCCTTCCTTTTCGAAGATTCCTATTTGACTAAGTGGGAAATGTTCTATTCCAAATACACACCACTAGGGTGCAAATGATCTTATCATGTTCACTTCTTGTACTGAGGGATTCATTTCAAGTTTCCGGCGCTTTTCCCTAAGTCTTTATAAATAGAATGATTATACACTTGCAATTGCCTTCTTACAAACTTTGGGGGAAACTCCTTTCCTATGGGGTCATCCTTGATCGTATCCTTGGTTGCTCTTCATACAAACTTAACAGGTTTAATATCGTTCATTGGATGAGGATGGTCCATTCCCTGGATAGCCTTTATCAATCACCATTCTGCCTACTCCTTTCATGGCCTTTATCTGCATTTTACAGACTCACTTTATAGTGGATTGTTAAAAGTTTGTTGTCCTTGGAGATACTTTGAAGTGGTTTGTTAAAAGCTATATCCGCTGCCTTAAGGAAAAGATATCGCTCTTAATATGTGTTGAGTCCCATTAGGGTTGGTTGCCAATAATTATCATCAATGAAACTTCTGGACTGAGGAAGTCATACTGTTCTTTCCATAATATCACTTTCAAACATTTCATTATACCTAACAAATTATTGAACCCTCATTTATAGTGTCCTCAAGATGGGCGTCCATTCGAGCTTCATGGCTACTTCATAATTTTTCACACTTTATATATAATACCATTATGGGTGTCTCCGTGATATTCAATAGACGGTCCATGTCCATTGTTGGTGCTATGGGCCCGAGGTACCTCATGAGAAGCTATTGGGCCATTTGGTAGAGGATGGGCCTAGCCTTGTAATTAGGGATAAAATAGAACTCGGCAGACTTAACCTTGTACGATAGGGAAAATACAGTCCTAGTTGGGCACATTGTATTCCTAGAAGGAGATCTCTTGGTCATGGTCCGACTGGGACTCCTACTTTGTAACCCTGTACCCTAGTATAGAAGGGGAGGCAGGGCGCCCCCTGAGGGGCAGGTTCATTAGAATCACCAAGATCACAATCATACATCCTCAAAGGAAAAACACCACAAACTGGACGTAGGGTATTACCTCATCTCGGGGGGTCTGAACCAGTATAAACCTTTCGTGTTCCTTTGCAGTCCACCGAGTTTCGATCCGACAAGTAGCCCTATATTCTTATTCCCCGGTCATCGCCAAGTTCACTCAGAAACCTCTCGCCTCTGTCAAGGCTCTCTTCGACATGGCAAACAAATATGCCAACTCAGCCGAAGCGGTGGCTCAGGCCCTCAATGGCAAGAAAGAGCCCTGGCAGAAGGACCAGAAACCCAACGATGAGCCAACACAGAACAAATCCGATAGCCGCCAGCGGAAGTCAGACAATGTGGTGGCCAACATTGAGCGTACTCGGTCGTGACCCCCAAGGAACAACGAATACCAAAAAGTGAGGAATGGGCCCTGCCCCTTTCATCCCAAGGGCAGGCACGTGGCCAAGGACTGTTTCATGCTAAAGAAGTTTGCTTCTAAGCAAGCTTCAACATCTGGTGCCAACAAGGACAAAGACAAGCCAGATTCGGGCGTAGCCAGCAATTATCAAGATCCCCAGGCTGAGCTCAACCATATCTTCGGAGGGCCGTCTGCATATGAGTCCAAGCGAAATCAGAAGCTACCAGCACGTGACATCAACTCGGTCTCTACAGCAGACGCCCTCCAATATTTGCATTGGTCAGAGACGCCTATCACATTTGACCGCGCAGATCACCTCGATCGGGTTACACCGCCAGGACGCTATCCACTCGTCCTGGACCCAGTCGTCAAGAACATCGAGCTGATGAAGGTTCTCATAGATGGAGGCAGCGCTCTCAATATTCTGTTTGCCAAGACCCTAGATGAGATGAAGATTCCTCGTTCAAAGCTGTGGCCGAGTACGGCGCCCATCCACGGGGTAATCCCGGCCTATCCTCAACACCTCTCGGATAGATAACTTTGCCAGTCACCTTCGGCATGCGGAATAACTTCCGCATAGAAAACATCTGCTTCGAGGACGCCGATTTTGAGACTGTGTACCACGCGATACTCGAACGGCCGATGCTAGCCAAATTCATGGTGGTGCCACACTATACCTACATGATGCTCAAGATGCCTAGGCCAGCTGGAGTTCTTTCTCTTCACAGCGATGTCAAGCAAGCCTTCACCTGCGACAAAGAAAGCTACGAGTTGGCTCAATCTCAAGAAGCAGCAGTCAGACGCAACAGCATTCGGCAAGCCGTTACAACCAAAATCGAGGATGATCAAGTCTGATGGCAACGTGGTGCCCGATCTTCCGTTAGGTAAGGATAACTCTCGATTTGGTGGAGAATTGACACTCACGATCCGGCTTCTGATCACCAAGACCCGAACCCTACAATCGTAGTACCACGTCTCCTCTTGTTATCAACCGTGCGCTGCCCGGTTGACCTCGCCACGAAGGCTAATCTCTGCATGAGAATCGAAGAACACAAGCAAGAACAAGGAAGATTGCAACTCAACTTGCAGATGAATGATTATACTCTCGAAGTTGGGGTCTCACAAACTGATAAACGCGAAACTATTCAAAGATAGATTAATCTAAGCAAAATCTGACTCTAAACAATGATGGCTACTGTATATATATGAGTTGGGACGTCCTAGCGTTAACCCTAGGGCGCACACCCCTTGGGTTTAACCCATGACACAATTACAAGGCCCAAGGCCCAAAACAGACTCAGACTGGAAGAGGTATGTGTCTTGTTTCGATGATTGCAGACAGCTTAGGAGGAATTTTGATGTGGGACCAAAACCATTTGAAAGTAGGCTCCATAAGCTTTCCAACAAGTACTTATGGGCCCCGAGAGTCATTTTGGATCAGCGGCTAGGCCTGTTTGAAGTTGATGCTATCAGGAGGCCCGAATCCGAATCCAAAACGTGCAGAACTTCATCTCTTGCCTTATATGGACCAACAGTGACATGGTGATGTAGGAGTAGACTTGAGTAAGGTCTTGGTTTGGTCCCCAATCATCTTCTTTGATCATCCATGCGTTCTTTGTGCTCAGTCTCTTTCCCTTCACCCAAGCAAATATCTCTGCAAACGAGAACACACAAAACTCATGGTGCAAGAACGGCTGTTTAAATATATAACATGTAAATCTTACATAGAAAGCATGCATCTTTGGTTGATGAATACATAAGGTAGCTATGGTCATATCCGAGCTAGTGATGTCCTCATCATCCTCCCCTTCTTGATTGGAAACCGTCCGCGGTTTCACCTTGTCATTAAGCCTGATGAACATATCTTTATCTTTCACAACATAGGGTGAGGTAGTGTTGTTCATATGGTTAGATTGTGAAATTTTTAAACACGGAGAACACTTTATAGTGTCGTGCAGCTCACAACACTCCCCTTCTTGCAAACCAATCTGCAACTCATTTAAACAACTAGAGGAACTAGATAGAGAATTATTTCTACTCATGCGGTCCTCTAGACAAGACATGTCATTATGAAAAGGAGGTATATTAAAATTCGAACAAATATATACTCTATGCACATTATATTCTCCTTTATTATCGTAATTGCCAATAACATGAAAAATCACATAAGAAGGACATGGCAAATCAGATCTAGCAAATAATTTCTTCTCTAAACAATTGAGTGGACAAAGATCATCAAATTGAATATAGCCCCAAGTATTTAAAGAAGATAGCAATCTAAACTCTTCAGTCTCGCTAGTAATGTGAACAACATATCTAAAATCAGCACATGGTGGTTCAACAACATTACTAACATGTTCATTCACTAGTTGTGGCATGGATATAAGTGAAGCATTGCACAACTCTTCTTTATCACAAGAAATAGGAACCAAATCATCGTGTGAGAAAGGTAATTTAACACACGATTCCACTGGTGATTGCTCTAAACTAACATGATTAGTGTACATATATAGCACATCAGAATTGTCCATACCTTGAGTGAATATAGCACCATTTCTGTTACCTTTGTTCTCATTTTCAAAAACTGTAGATACACTCTTAATTAAACCATCTTGAAACATGCATGGAACAACATGTGGATCTTCTTTCTCTATGTCTTTCTTTTTTTCCTCATTACCTTGGCTCTTCTCAGATACCTGCAAAATGTCAATGCCCAAAGCAATACGTTCGTTTTGCAATAACTCAGGTTTAGGTGAAGGCATCAAAACATTAGTATTATTACATTTATTTCTCAAAACCTCATGGTTTTTAATCTTTTCCCTCTCAAGATCATCTTTCAAAATTTCAGCAGGGGACATAGGTAGCAACTTAAATTTCTTACCATTATGTGTGAAAGTGTACGTGTTGGTTCTATCACGGTGCACAACATCTCTATCATATTCCCAAGGTCTACCCAAAAGTAGAGAGCATGCTTGCATTGGAACAACATCAAATATGGCACTATCATGATAATTGCCTACTGAAAATTCCACTTTCACAATTTTACTTACCTTCAACTTACCACAAGAATTAAACCACTGGATGTAATAAGGCCAAGGATGTGGTTCCGTCGGCAATCCAAGCTTCTCGACCATATCTAAACTTGCCAAGTTGCTATAGCTCTCGCTATCAATGATAATACGGCATGCTCGATTCATAACCAAAAACCTTGATTGGAACAAATTGTGGCATTGATTTTGCTCCGCTTTCTCCATTTGAGAACTTAGCACTCGTTGTACCAAAGTACTCTCATTATCCTGCAAAAGGTTAGTCACAGAAGAAGGAACAACAAGGGGTTGCTTCTCTAAATGACACACTTTATTTTCGTAAGCAAAATTCTGAGATGGAGAAACAAATTTCTCTCGCATAAGCATTTTCATATCGTTCCAAGTTTGAGGTAATTTATCATGTGAAGACGTTATTAAATTTTGCCACCATATTAAAGCATGAGAAGTCAAGACACTAGCAACATTCTTAATCTTTCGTTTATCACACATATGACGATGAGAAAAATTTTTATCAATTGCAACTTCCCAACTCATGTATGCTTCAGCACCAAATCCATTATACGAAGGGGGAGATGACACAGTCTTACCTTCACTTGTCGAAGGTGATGTGGTAGCTATGGTAGGGTTCTCATCCAAATTCTTCGTCTCCTTTTCGTCCTTGGTGTGAACTGTCATAGTTAGTGGAAGACAAGAAGAAACAGTAGCTAGCTGCTGATGTCGTCTCAGTTGTTCATATTCACTAAGGAGACTTTTTGTGCACTCAGCTATCGCCTGAAGGTCTTGTTGTATAGAGTTCATGCTATGTCATCACATTCCTGCCACTGTTAGTAGAAAATAGAAAACAACACAAAAGCGTTATCCCTATCAACTACTAGGTAGTGGACGGTGGAATCACACACTCTCAAGCAACCAAAAGGGTCTTACCGAACTCTTATGATATTCTTACCGATTGAAGCAGGTGGTACGACCGAAGAGGTGGGACGTTGACAACGGTGAGTGTTGTGATTACTTGGATCAAATCTGTACTGATAAGAAGTTTGTGGATCTCGGGAGGCTCAAAAGTATGGTAGCAAGGATTAGCAAAAATTAATAACAGAATAGCAAAGCTGAATAAGTGTCCCAAATACTTGTAGCAGTCGCTGGCCGAGACACGTTCCTAGAACCAGCCTAACAAGCGAGAGTAAGAAACAAAGGACTTAGGACAGCTCTATCTCACCAAGTCTCTCAAATATCTTGAAAGATCAGCAAGACTGCTCACTGAAAACAGCTCTCTCTCAGCAAGTCTGCACACTTCTTTTCTTCCCTTTTACTTATCACTTTCGTTTTTTCTTATCTCTCCTTTTTTTCTTTTTTTTGATATATTTTTTTCAACTAGGAACTCAAAAACAGCAAAACCTCGCGAAGGAGCAGCTCAAGCCGATGTAAGATGTGGCCTGGAGAGATTTGTGAGCGTGCTTTAAAAAACATGCAGGAACTTCAAGGCTCGAAAACTCAGTCTTGCAGGCCAAATTTCATGATTTTAGATCAGCTGAACTTAACGTAGTGGGGCAAAAGCGGATGTAAAATTTTCTGTAGATGTCCGCAGATATAAAATTTGCCTGATTTCGAGTCCGTATGCAAAAATTATGGCTGTTTTAAGAAAGGTAGCGCGAACTAGGGTTTCGCGGCTCAACCCTGTTGCTCCGGCTAGGGTATAAATGCCAATAGGTCAACCGGAGCTGACAAGGAGGCTAGCGATGCAGGGCGATTGATACAAGGTGGCTTGCGACCTATCTAAAAAGGCTTGCGAAAGCGGGTTAAAAGTTCAAGGCGGCTTGCAGTCCGAAACCGAGTAGAACTCGATCTCTCAAGGCAGGCTCTCGTGCAACACAACAGCTAGAACTAGAACCACGAACACGACTCAAAACCAGTGACCACTAACTTGACCTAGGACATAGACTCAACAAAGTGAAACTGAAATAAATTTTGCAAAGGCACAAAAGGGTTTGGACAGGGGATAAACCTAACACTATGAAGAACACGGTGGTAATAAATTTTTGGGTTTTTTGGACTCTAGATAAAAGAAACAAAGATGGATAGATGGGAACAGATAATACCTATCGGGCAACCTATGCTCTAATACCACTTGATGGCAACGGGGTGCCCGATCTTCCGTTAGGTAAGGATAACTCTCGATTTGGTGGAGAATTGACACTCACGATCCGGCTTCTGATCACCAAGACCCGAACCCTGCAATTGCAGCACCATGTCTCCTCTTGTTATCAACCGTGCGCTACCCGGTTGACCTCGCCACGAAGGCTAATCCCTGCATACGAATCAAAGAACACAAGCAAGAACAAGGAAGATTGTAACTCAACTTGCAGATGAATGATTATACTCTTGAAGTTGGGGTCTCACAAACCGATAAACAACGAAACTATTCAAAGATAGATTAATCTAAGCAAAACCCAACTCTAAACAATGACGGGTACTGTATATATATGAGTTGGAATGTCCTAGGGTTAACCCTAGGGCGCACACCCCTTGGGTTTAGCCCACGACACAATTACAAGGCCCAAGGCCCAAAATAGACTCAAACTGAAAGAGGTATGTGTCTTGCTTCGATGATCCCGGACATCTCAGGAGAAATTTTGATGTGGGACCAAAACCATCTGAAAGTAGACTCCATAAGCTTTCCAACAAGTACTTATGGGCCCCGAGAGTCCTTCTGGATCAGCGGCTAGGTCCGTTTGAAGTTAATGCTGTCAGGAGGCCCGAATCCGAATCCAAAACGTGCAGAACTTCATCCCTTGCCTTCTATGGACCAAAAGTGACGTGGTGATGTAGGAGTAGACTTGGATAAGGTCTTGGTTTGGTCCCCAATCAACTTCTTTGATCATCCTTGCGTTCCTTGCGCTCGGTCTCTTTCCCTTTACCCAAGCAAGTATCTCTGCAAATGAGAACACACAAAACTCATGGTGCAGTAACGCCTGTTCAAATATATAACATGTAAATCTTACATAGAGAGCGTGCACCTTCGGTTGATGAATACATAAGGTAGCTATGGTCATATCCGAGCTAGTGATGTCCTCATTAAAGTCCCAGCGAAAAAAGCAGCAAAGTCAGGAATTTCAACGGACTCAGACACGAAGAAGATCCCCCTGGACTCTTTCAACCCCTCCAAGACTGCCCTAGTTGAGACCGGACTCGACCCCAAATATGAATACGCGCTCGTCACGTTCCTCCAGGCGAACAAGGATATTTTCGCTTGGAAACCTTCCGACATGCCTAGGGTACCAAGGGAGGAGATCGAGCATTTTCTCAACATCAAGACAGATGCCAAGCCAGTCAAGCAACGGCTACGGTGTTTCGCTCAAGATCGCAAAGATGCTATTCGGGAGGAGATAACCAAGCTCCTCGCAGCTGGGTTCATCAAAGAGGTCTATCACCCGGATTGGCTAGCAAACCCAGTCCTGGTCTAGAAGAAGAATGGTAAATGGCGCATGTGCATCGACTACACCGACATGAACAAGGCATGCCCCAAAGATCCATTTGGTCTACCCAGAATAGATCAGGTGGTGGATTCAACTGCGGGGTGCGAACTTCTCAGCTTTCTCAACTGCTATTCAGGATATCACCCAATCAGCCTGAAGGAGGAGGATTGTCTGAAGACTTCTTTCATCACGCCTTTCGGAGCATACTGTTATGTCACCATGTCGTTCAGTTTGAAAAATGCTGGACCAACATATCAACGAGTAATTCAGCGGTATTTACACACTCAGATCGAGCGCATTGTGGAAGCGTATGTCGATGACATGGTGATCAAGACAAAGTCCAAAGAAGACCTCATCGCCGAGTTGGAGGAAACCTTCCAAAATCTTCGAAGATTCAAGATGAAGTTGAACCCAAAAAAGTGCGCCTTCGGTGTGCCATCCAGAAAGCTACTCGGCTTCATTGTATCGCATCATGGCATTGAGGCCAATCCAGAGAAAATCAACGCAATCATGAACATGGCACCCCCAACAAGCCAGGAGGATGTCCAGAAGCTGACAGGCTGTGTAACATCCCCAATCTAGTAGAGGTAACTATTTAAGTTTCCTAGAACCATCTTTGTTTGCTAATTAAAATTTTTGAATCATCTCGTCATATAACTCAAAATTTGATTTAATTAAAACCTAATCGGCAAAATTAGACCAACTCCTAAAAGTGCAACAAACCTCATAGAAACATATGTGGGAAATAATTTATTCAAATACTAGATTATTTATCATGAATTAATATAATTTTTCCAGAATTTAATTCATTAGTTTAGACCTATTAAAAATTCCAACAAATTTCAGCCAGGGTCCTTTTCTTTGATTTTTTGTGAGCAAACCAGTTTGAATTTTTGTGTGAAACTTTGAAAAATGGAACCTAGGTAATCTGGGCTAGCTACACAAAAATCTCCATATTTTTAACACCAGTTTTGCTTACTCAAATTGATTTTTAAATTGAAGGGGGGGAAATAAATCTGGAAAACCCTGGAAAATAGCTAAACCCTTCTGTACATGGGTTTTTACCCATCCCCCTCTTGTTTCCACAGACCACCATGCCCTGGACCCACCTGGCAGTGGCCCTAGCTCGCCCAGCCCCCTGTTTAGCCAGCCCAAGTGGACGGACACGTCGTGGGCAGCCTCAGAGGGCAAGCGATTCGTGTGTGTCGTCGTGGCCGGTGTCAAAAGCCTCCTCTTGCCCTCCAAGTCTCCCAGCCAGCTCTTTGATCCTCACAACTCGACCACAGAGCTGAGAAACCAAGGGAGGAGAGCTCCTACACCCATTTTTTTGCTCTTCCGTGCTACCGGTCGTGGAGAAGAAGCCGCCGTTGCCGCTCGGTCCTCTAGCGATCTCGCCATCTCTTTCACGTTCCCTACTCACATCTCGATGCTGTAGCTTCTCTCACTGACCTGGCCTCCTTTCGTCCATTGCAGAGCTAGGAACGCCGCCTCACCATTGGCGCTCGGGAGCGCGCCCAGCGTGCGGCCATGCGGCAACGTCGCCGTTGTGCAGCCACGCCGTCGTGCCGGCGTTCCTGCCATTCGAGCTTGCCTCTGGCCGAGCCACTGCACCACCAGTGCCGCCTCACCTCCAGCTCTAAGATGCCCCAGGTCGTCCTTTCTGCCACGTCGTGAAGTGGGAGATCGGCCACTATCTTCTCCGACTCCGGCTGAGCTCCGCCGCGCCTGTTTCCACTGCGCCGGTGAGCTACAGATCACCGCTGACCACCGTGTTTGCACCAATTAGTTTGCCAAGGTCCCCTCTTCTTTTCTTCTTTTGGCCACACCCCCACCCGCGCCGCCGTTCGCCATTACCTCACCTGTTCTGTGCCGCCAACAGGTGGGCCCGGGCTAGGGGGAAGAGAAAAGAAGAAAGGATTAGAAAAATAATTAGGGATTTATTTTACAACAGAAAAATGGCCAAACTTTGAAAATCCATAACTATTTCATTTTAACTCCTTTTTGAGTGAACCAAATTTTCTTAGATTCGTCAAAGTTGGTACTTTGTCTCTATAAAATAAAATGTAGCACACGTAGTAGAGAAAATATCGACTAAAATTCATATTACTAATTTATATGTTATTTATTGTTTGAGTTATATACAAGCTTGATAAACTTATTCCAATTTCAAATATTCTCAAACCCTGTAATAGTAGACTCCTTTTTGGCATGTATGTCTCTTATGCAAAGTACTTTATAGCACCTTTATATATGTTCTACACACTAAAATGTATTTCAATAATCATTAATGTATAAGAACTTCAAAATTTATAATAAATTGATTATAAATCCAAATTGAGTAAACTCAACCTAATTAGAACCATTACGTTATGCTCTTTTATATAAAAATACTTAACTTCTTGAAATCTTATCAGAAAATATCAGTCAAATATAATAACTATAGTTTACAATAAAATATTTACAGAACTGCTATTTTTAGCCTTCCTATCTTGTTATTTTTGTAACTCATAGACGTAAAAGATTTTGAAATGATTCTTTCACTAAAATTCACTTTAAAATGTTAAATACCTACTGTAATTATCTCATAATTAATTGATCATTTTGCATAGACATATTTAATTGATTCTTATTTGCATATTTGCTTTTTATTAGTAGATTCAGACAATTTGGAGTACGTGGAGCAAGAACCTGGGGTTGAGTGTGACTTCGTGCAGCATCGAGGCAAGCATCTAAGCATATTGAACCTATGTCTTCAATAAATTGATTTGTTTGCGAAAACAATATTTATATGCATGTTTCAGTCCTTTTAAAATGGGAAAACGGGTAGAGTCAATATTGCCCAATTATATGCATTTCCATTCCTTGGTTGTTGATTCCATGTTTTTACCTTATCACCCCTGGTTAAGGACTTTGGGATACTTTTATTTTATTGAATGCTTAGCCATGCTTAGTTCTAGACTTAGAAAAATCCGATAGATAGAGCTATCGGTTCAAAACTAGTTTAATACGAATGGATGGGTTAAAATCTGAAAAGAATAACTTCTGATTTATAATTGAGAATATTTTTGACTTGGACGGATGATAGGGCGATGACGGGATGGTGTTTCCCCAATGCATGTAGCTTCGTCTGGGTCGTTAAGGACCGAACATGTTGACGTCTATTCAAGCACCCTACGTACTTCCACACGCCGGGAATGGGATGGCTTAACTTAGTAGCACGGAAGGCTATGGCCATCTACGCCAGTCCATCAGTTGTGAGGATGGTCTTTCCTTTGGAGGGCCTCGTGCACGCCTGGTTTTGGCCGGAGGTGCCTCCCACGACGGTGAGCCCGCCTTAGTCACCGTGTGTGTGGCTAAGTCGTCGGGGGCCCAGACGTGGTTTAGGTGGTTGGAGCTAAGCATGGGAAAGGTTTTGTTGTGACCTCTAGTCCGCACTCAATGTGTAGAGTGTGGGTACCGACGGGTACGGATCAAACTAGAGTGTAGCCGTTTGGCTTCTATCACATCGTGTGGGTAAAGATGTACACCTCTGATCAGAGTAGGAACTATTCGAATAGCCATGTCCACGGTTACAGGACGACCGCTTGATGTGTTAGTCAGTCTATGTTAGCATCCAACTTGGGATATGTGGTTATGGGATTATGTGGTTATATCATGACATAGGATAGTCATGGATGGATGGGTTTATATGAGAGGTTTTGGTGTTAAATATGACTTGGTTTTAGTCATGAAAGAGGGTATGCTTGTGTAGCATACTTATTTGGGCAATGGTGGCCCATTGTTGATGTTAGAGCACGGGATTGTGCTCATTTTCACCTCTTTTTCAGAACATATTACTTGCTGTCATGAAATTTCAGATTGCTATTCTTTCGCAAATGCTTAGAGTTTCAAGGTATTATTTTGCTCAATAAACTTAGCTTTATGCAAAACTAGATCAACATAGCCATATTCCTTGATGTAGAGACCAGCTTTACTCCTTTGTACTATTAATATTGTGTAAGTCTAGCTGAGTACCATTCGTACTCATGCTGCATATTTTCTAGGTGAGGATAACGACGATGTTGGTGTGGTCTACTATTATCCCGTCGAGGGTGGGGAGGATAATGTGTAGTTGAAGTTAAGCTCTATCCCAATCGGTTGCCTTGTGGGTTTGGTATGGCACCACTGGTTTTATCCTTTATGTTTACATTTTCGCTGCTATCTTTAGTGCTACTCTATGATGAATTAGGGTGTGTGAACCCTCTATGTAATATATATAACCCTGCTGCACTTTTATACATATTTAGAGTACTTGTGATGTTTATCAATTGCTTACAATGAAAGTGTGAGGCTAGTCGCTTTCCTGGGGACTAGCTGAACATGAGTACGAGTCGTGGATAATTGAGATGGTTGGGGGATAGCTATTGTGGTTCGAGTCCTCTGGGGTACGTATCGTGTTTGGTTGCCACCATCGAGTGGTTTGACGGGCGTATGACGGAGAGGACTAGCAAGCTATCCTTATGATTATCTCTTTTGTACACTTCTCGACATTTCGGTTATTATATTGGAAGGGGTCAACCGTGATCATGGACACATTGAGGTCAAGTGGCTATTATGCGTGTATGGATCCCACTTGTCCAACAATATGTGGTGGTCACGTTGGGCATTGGACGATATAATACTCGGGGTGTCCATAGGCTACATGGTGGCACTCAGCCGATTCATCTCCCGACTAGGTGTTGACGCCAAAAATCGCCGGGATCTGGTTCGGCGTCGGGTTGACACGCGAAAGCCTGGGAGATTTGCTTTACTCCAGTGCAGGTCCTAAAGTGTTGAGGTTCGCAGGCGTGCCAGTCAATTTGACCCTGTAATTGACACGGAGAAAAACGTTAGATCGATGAGCCAATCGGCTGGAAGCCGATCTTGACTCGTTTCATCGGCCGATGGCCGATAAGCACTGTAGCACTTATACATCGACTAGAAGCCGATGATGGCATGAATAATAACTAATAATAAGCAAACATTAAATTAGCCGATCATTGAAGGGATGCTCAAGAATCGGCTGTAAGCTTGGTAAAGAAAACAAGCACGATGCGTAAGGAAAGTAAACTACAGGAAATCCTGCCGATCATAGTTTGAAGTTACTGGTATTGCCGCGAAGATACTGTCCGTGCTCGTGCTCGGGTCCCTTGCTCACATCGGCTCCCAGGATCTTCGTCCGCTGTCCATACTCGTGCCCGGGTTCTTACCTAAGCTCGTGCCCAAGTCCTCCCCTGAGGTCGTGCCCGGGAACTTGGATCGGCAGAATAAACCAATCGGCTAGCCCTTAGCCGATTGTAACAGTAATGCATGCAAGGATATATAACAAGGCAAGCAATAACATAAATGATAAACCATTGATGAGTTCTGCCGACTACCGAACAAGACACATGGGCATCGGCTGGAAGCCGATGATAAAATAGATAGCAGAATAATAAAGCTATTAAGATAAATAAATGCAGTTGGCTTCATCAGATAACTTATCGGCTAAGCACTCCGATAACAACATCGCATAACACCCATCGGCTTATCAAGAGTAAAGCTGTTATCATCGGTCTAGTAGATCAGACCCAACCGTTGCAGCACAGACTGATGATGATAACAATACCTCGATAGGCCGATAGATCTAATGCGATCGTGATGTAAAACATGATAACTTACCAGCTATACACCCCGGTAAGACGCCTGCGCATAAAGCATCAACTCAGTAGGAACGGTTTATCGCTAGCAGCTTAGTAGGTCGGACCTAACCGATGCAGCACAAGCTGATGATAAACCGCTCCCAGTAAGCCGATACGATCTACGCATGCGTGATGTGATATACCTAGTCAATCTATGAGATCAAACTGAAGTGATGCAGCCATAGATAAAATAAATATACCGTGGTAAGCCGACTACCATAAATCGACTAGAATATCGGACCTAACCGAGGAAGTCCTAGCCGATAGGTAGCCGGGGTGACGAGACTTACCCTCTCGCTGGAGTTCGGACTTAACCGATGCAGCCCGGCTCGAGAAGCAGGATCCCGTCGTAAGGGTGGCGATGCGCCGAAGTTTGTATTGATTGTTGTCGTGTCTTTACAAGGTACCCGGGCATACGTATATATACCCCGAGTTACATGAGTCCTTATAGGACACGATACATGATTTCCTAGTCATAATAGAAAACGCTAATAATACCTGACCGGACACGAGGTCAGGTTTCCTAAAGATAAACACTTGCCTAATTAATATGCACAGTAATTAACTGCGAAGCAGCGGTCTTCACGGCTCCTCCCTGGATCCGGTCCCTTCTGGATCAATCTCCGTTAGTTGACTGTGACGCTTTCCTTTGACCGAATCTGACATAGGGCCTTACCAAATTTTGGCGTTAACACTAGGCGAACAGGGTATGCCCTTTTTCAAACTACTGAAGAAAGCAGACAATTTTCAATGGACTCCTGAAGCCTAGCAAGCCTTCGAAGAGTTCAAAAAATTTCTCATATCACCACCAGTGTTGGCATCACCGATGCCCCAAGAGCTATTAATGTTATATCTGGCGGCAACCACTCAGGTAGTCAACACGGTGCTAGTGGTCGAGTGATCAGAGCCAGGTCATATACAGAAAATTCAATGTCCAGTCTAATTCGTCAGTGAGGTCCTAGCTAACTCAAAGATGAGATATCCTCAGGTCTAGAAGTTGCTATATGGCCTACTCATCACTGTCCAGAAGCTGGTGCACTATTTCCAGTCGCATCAAGTCACGGTGGTCACATCGTATCCACTCGGCGACATCCTACACAACCGCGAGGCCACCGGCCGAATCACTAAATGGGCGCTCGAGTTGATGGCATTCGACATCACCTTTCAACCACGGACAGCAATCAAATCTCAAGCTCTAGCCAACTTTGTGGCTGAGTGGATAGAAGTTTAGACGACTACAACAACAGACAAGCTAGAGTACAAGACAATGTACTTCGACGGTTCTCTATGGATCAGCGGCGCTAGGGCCGGCGTCGTACTGACGTCACCCACTGGCGAAAAACTCAAGTACGTTCTCTAGATTCACTTTCCGGCTTCCCACAATGTCACCGAGTACGAGGCACTCATTCACAGTCTCTGTATTGCTATATCACTCGGCATCCACCTACTGGTTGTACGTGGGGATTCTCAACTCGTGGTGAACCAAGTCATGAAAGATTGGGCATGTCTCGATGATACTATGGCAGCGTACTGTCAGGAGGTTAGAAAGCTAGAAAACAAGTTCGACAGGTTGGAGATAACTCATGTCTTACGATAATACAATGATGCTGTAGACGAATTGGCAAACACGGGATCCAAGTGAGAAGTGGTCCTGACTGGGATCTTTGTTGAGCAACTACTAGAGCCATCAGTCAAGAAGAAACCAGTGCCACAACAGTCAGGGGATGAACCTACCCCAGCAACAGACGAAGTACTGATCATATCTCAAGATTGGCAGACTCTAGTTCTCAAATTCCTCTTGGATGATGAATTTCCAGAAGATCGCAGCAAAGCCAAACAAATCAAACGTCGAACCAAATGTTTCCTAGTAGTCGGAGAAGACCTATACTGAAGAAGTGCATCCAGAGTCCTCATGCACTGTGTCACACCCGAGGAGGGCAAGCAGATTCTGCAATCGATCCACTTGGGCATATGTGGCAACCATGCCGCATCCACGACGTTAGTCGGAAAGGCTTACAGGCAGGGATTTTTCTGGCCAACAGCAGTAACAGATGCTAAAGACATAGTTTGCACATGCGAGGGTTGTCAATTCTATGCAAGACAAACAAATCTTCCAACCCAAGAACTTCAAACCATCCCAATCTCTTGGCCCTTTGTAGTTTGGGGGCTTGACATGGTCGGGTCTTTCAAGAAAGCACCAGGAGGGTTCACAAACTTGTTCGTTGCAGTGGACAAATTCACAAAGTGGATTGAGGCAAAACCCGTTGCTACCATAACAGCAGCATGAGCAAAGGACTTCATCATGAGTATACTATACCGATTCAGGGTTCCTAACCGCATCATAATGGACAATGGTACTCAGTTTACGGGCGGCGTATTTCAAGATTTTCGTGACGAATTCAGCATCAAGATCTATTATGCTTCTGTGGCACACCCACGGAGCAATGGGCAGGTCGAGCGTGCTAATGGCATGGTCTTACAAGGTATCAAGGCTAGGATATTCGATCGACTACAACCATATGCAGGGCGGTGAGTACAAGAACTCCCATCTGTTATCTGGTCTCTAAGAACCACGGTTAGTCGGGTAATAGGGCAATCCCCTTTCTTCTTGGTGTATGGTGCTGAGGCTGTGTTACCAACCGAGTTGGAGTTCAGCTCTCCGCGAGTTCAGGCCTACTCAGAAGTTAAATCCAACAAAAACCAACTGGTTCAACTCGATCAGTTGGAGGAAGCTAGGGACATCGCAATCATCCAGTCGGCAAGGTATCTTCAAGGCCTGCATCGTTATCATAGTCGAAATGTCCATGGCCACGACTTTTTGGTCGGTGATCTCGTCTTGAGAAAAATACAAACCACCAAAGACAGGCATAAACTATCCCCCTTGTGGTAAGGCCGTTCATTATCGCTGAGGTGACTTGGCCGGGCGCCTACCGACTGAAGACTAAAGATGGTGCCCTAGTCAGCAACTCATGGAATATAGAATAGCTAGGTCCTTTCTATACCTGAGTTTTGTACTTTCTCACATGCATATGTATAAAGTTTTTCTCTAACTCACTACGTCGCTTGTTTCAACCGAGTAGTGAGTCGAGGGCTGCATGTATTATATGTGCTTTGTTAACAAAATACGAGCTTGTTTTATCTAAGTTATGAAGTTTTACAACGATTATGTTATGTTGGCCCGAGTATAGCTTTTTGAGGAGAACGATTTTTATTAAGTTCCTATTGATCAATTTGGCGGAGACTATATAGTCGGGTAAAGCTAATGATAACTAAGGAAAACCAAGAACTTGGCTGCATTGTACATATATTTACACATGTCATTACAAAAGCTTCATATACACCGACTGCATAATGGTTTGTTCTTACATTCCCAGGTCTTTTGTGGTCGCCTTTGCAGTTGGCCTCGCCTAGGTGATCAACTCCAATGCTTCCTCAAGTGTTGTCTCTTCGGCAAACCCCTCACCGATGGCCTCGAGGTCTACCCTAGGGTAGATCGACTTGGTCATGGCAAGGGTCTGGGCCACGCCAACAACAACATGCTCATCCGAGTACTTTTTCATGATACTCGGGGCTTCGCTAAGGCGTGCCTATGCCTAGGAGACTATACTAGAGCTGGTCCCAACATGGTGAGGATCCATAATGTCAAGGAGTCCTTTCACGAATTCAACAAGAATCTCCCGTGACTGCTTAACGACTTTAATCTCCTCTGCAAAGGCTTGGAATTGGGTTTGGGCATTGGCTCTCAAAGCTGCTCAGATTCATAGACAAGTATACTTGTTAGCCAAAACTATAGTCAGAGTAACAAAAGGATTGGTTAAGGTTATTGTCAAAGGGAAGGCTTACTTGCATAGTCGGCCTCTACTTTGGCTTTGGCCTTCTCTAGTTTAGTTTTAGCCTTTTCAACTTTCTTTAGCTCAAGTTCCTGTTGTTTTTTCTCCTCTGTCTGGGTCTTCAACTCGGCTTCGAGGGCTATATATTAGAATAGTCAAGAACTCAAGATTACAGTCAGGACTCAACCGGGTAGTCGGGAAACAACAAAGCTAGAGAAATATACTTGGATTTATTCGGGAAGACAAATGCAGGAGACTTACTTCTTATCTTCTCGGATAGAGCCCACTTTTCATCCCTAAGCTGGTCAACTGCTCCCCTTATCCAAGTCTCCCTCTCCTGACTAGACCGTTCCAGGTCGGCCTTGGCAGCTTGGAGCTGGCCCAATCATTGGAGACGGGGGGCGATCTGGGTCAAGACCTTGTTCACTTTCTCTAAGCGGTTAACTATCTTCTACTTGGAGCAAAAATAGAACAAAACAGAGTCAAGAGGTAGAAAACCGATACAAGGAAGACTGTCAAGAATTCAAGGTGGTGAGAGTCATACCTGGACTCCCCGGGACGCGGCGATTGCGGCATGAAGAAGAACCTCACGCCCCCTCTCCGCTTCTTCCTCATCATGCTCATAGTTTTCCGCGATTCCCTTGGGGGATACCCAATGGAATGTTCTCGGGAACTTGCGGGGAGGGGCTTCAAGTCTAGGGAGATCCACTTCATCTGAAGATGACGACGATACGGATGGCGACAAGGTCCTGGCTCCTGACTCAGTAGCTACTGGGGCTTCAGGGACTCGCTCGGGGGCTGGAGCAACGGCTTTAGTACTCACCCCTTGGTCAGCCGGCACTAGCAGTCCTGCCGTTGGGACAACTTCAGTTTCTACAACTGGGGCGGTCATCGGCTCAGCAGATGAGCTTGTTGGTGTTGGCTCGGCTGGGGCTGGCTTGACAACAGGAGCAGTCGGCATAGTTTCCTTGAGATCTATGTCTACTCGCCTCCTGCACAATGAGTCAAATATGAAGGCACTACTACACTAATCAAGATTTTCAGAAAATTCAAGATTACTTACCTCTTGGAGGACTTGAACTTCCATGAGGGGGCTCCAGATGTCGGTGGTGGAAAGCCGATGGCTATCGAGCTAGTTGGCGCGGTGGTTGGCAGCAGCGTTTTGCTCTTGGTCGGCATAGTCTCTAGTACGGCTGACTGGGGCGTCGAAGCACTCGGTAACGCCGCTCTTTGGCTCGACGTTGCTGATCTCGTACTCGGCGGCACTAGCTTTGGGCTCGATGTTGTTGAGCCTAGTGGTGTTGGTCTCGGGCTTGGAGACGATGGCTTTGGACTCAGTGGCCTGGGAGCAGTGCTAGCGGTGTCCTTTATCTTCAGGCTCCCGGCTGTAGTACTCGGCTTGCTAGCTCTCTTCTTGCCCAGATCTTCAACAGGTTTCTTCCCAGCTCTCTTAAAGCTAGGCTAGGTAGCAGAAGGACTCAATGGCCCTTTCTTTGATTTGGCGGCTGACAAAGTTTGGGAGTCATCGTCAAACTCCTCATATTCCTGCAAGTGATTCAAGCAACATACGTCATACATTGCAGAGCAATCCAGGATACACATCTACAAACATTCATCATAGATTGACAGCAAGTTAACATCATCATTTCAATATTACCTCTGGACGAGGCCTTTTCTGGCTGTAAGCCACGGTGGCGCACTTTGCATCTTCTGTCTCAACCACCCCGTTGGCGAAAAAGCTGAGCAAGATATTAGTCACCTTGTGCTTATTAGTCAGATCCGGGTATTCTTGGCTGGGATCGTTTTTTCCTTCATAATCCCAGCCGAAGTGGTTTCTCAGCTTCAAGGGCCTGATACGGCGGTTCAGGAAACATCTGGCCACCCAGGGACCAGCCAATCCAGAGTTCTTCCGCTTGTCAATTCTCTCCATCAATTGATACACTTGGCCCATCTCCTTAAAGTTTGGCATAGAAGACCAGCTGGGCACGACCTCCGGAGACAAATCAATAAAAAGGGGCAGACAAGGTTCAAGATCAGATCAATAGAACCATTCTCTGTGCCAGCCCTTAAGGGAAGTTTTCAGAGGAACATGGAGATAAATCTTTTTCATTTCGTTCCTAATTTGAAGACCGGCTCCCCCTATCACTTGGACTTTGTTTTTGGAGGGCTGAGGTTTGATGTGGAATAAGTATCAGAACAGATTGAGATGGGGCTTCATGCCTAGAAAACATTCACACAAAGTTGCAAAGATAGAGATTTGCAAGATGAAGTTGGGGTTCAGATTCACTAACTCCAGCTGGTAGAAGGAAAGAAGTTGGCGAAGAAAATCCGAAGAAGGAAGAGCAAGACTCCGGTCAAAGAAAGAGGCGAAGACTACAGTCTCACCAGATTGGGGCGCCGGAATCGATTCCCCTTCAGACGGATGCCAATGGATGACTTCACGGTGCTGCAATCTCAGTGACTTCTCCAGATACTTCAACTTTGTCGAGCCGCAATCCGACATCGGCTAGGTTTCAGCAAACACCTCTGGGATTTGCGAAGCTCCAGGCATGGCTAGAGGCGAGGAGATTTGGGGGAAATGCTATTTGAAGCTTGGAATTGATGCAGTGGAGCGAAATCGCCCGAGTCTCGAGCGGGAAGTGCTAGCAATGGCAAACCCTTGCAAGGCAAGGTGCAAAATTTTGGCACAGAAGTTGGAAGACGAAACGATTGGTAGATTGGAGAAGATGAGGGAATCTTTTCTCTCTCTCCCTGCTTTTATTGGGCCTACAAATTTGGTACTGGGCCACAAGATATGAGTTTCTACAGTAGCACTGTCGATGCTTTGCACCAGCAATAAAACTATGGGGCTACTCGGCGAGAGTGAATTCGGTGGATTGCAGAGGAACACAGGAGGATTATACTGGTTCAGGCCCTCGGGGTGAGGTAATACCCTATGTCCAGTTGAGGTGTTATTCCTCTGAGGTGTATGGTGATCGATGATCTTGTTCTTCTTGCCCTGAGGGGTGCCCTGCCTCCCTTTATATACTAGGGGACAGGGGTACATGATAAGGATCCCAGCCGGATACGGCCAAGGGATTTCCTTCTTAGAGGTAGAGTCCTATCCGACTAAGACTATGCTTTCTTATTATACAAGGCACAGCCTACCGGGTGCTATCTTATCTCTAATTACATGGTTTGGCCCATCCTCAATCCGAGTGGCCCATGTACTAGTAATGAGGTACCCGGGGCCCATGGCCTCCACAGTAGCCCCTGAGACCTTCATAGTTGAGTCACAGCTGATGCCGAGTGCTCGTCCTCCACGGTGAAGGTTGCCCGAGTGCAGTGCTCCCGAGTACTCTTTGTCCGAGTAAGTCTTCTTCCGAGTCCTGCTTCATGTCAGCTGGCAGCGAGGCTATGAAGGGCTTCATATAGATTTATGAATAGTGTGCGCCGAATAGGCGCACCTATTAGGTGTAGCCCCCGACTTTGTGCTTAATTGTGAAGACAATTAAACATAAAGTCATGGATCTTTAACCTAGAAGTCTTTCCCGAGTAGATTACTACTGATACATGAGACTCTTCGGTTTCATGTCAACCGGAATAAACTTTATAGTCTTGCTGAGTATGAGACTACTCGTATGTAGGACTCTTCGACTTCATGTCAGTCGGAATATGTGTTTATAGTCTTGTCGAGTAGGATGCTACTCGTATATGGGACTCTTCAGCGTCATAACAGCTGGAAAAGGGGGTTTATAGTCTTTTCCGAGTGGCGTCCCACTCAAAAGTTAGACTCCTCCGCATCATGTCAGCAGGAAAAGATATTTATAGTCTCTCCCGAGTAGTGCACTACTCGAAAGCTAGACTCTTCCGCATCATGTCAGCGGGTAAAATGTCGCTCATGGCAACTGATGGCCACGCATGTAGGCCGAGTACCATTTTATGAAAATAAATCCACAGCGTGGTCAGGTGTACCCGAGAAAGATATCTGTATCTCCAATTTTAATGAAGACCAGCTTGTGATCCTTGTAAGGATATATCCTCGAGACCTGGTGAATAAAATAGATATCCAAACATATATGTTTAGCAATAAGGCTCTCATGAAGCATATCTGTTTACCTCATCGGCTCCTGTTAGTAGCACCAGCACTATAATTTCAACTCAGCTGCGGGCGGCCCACATGGAGCTTGCTACTGTAGGAACTCATATCTTGTCGGCCCAGTGCTAACTGTGTAGGCCTAAGCCCATTTAGTTGGCATGGGTTATAAAAAGACGGGGAGAGTGAAAAAGATTCCATCGTCATCCCCAAATCAGCCAATCTCTTCGTCTTCCACTTCGCGCCCAACTTTTCGCTCCCGCCCGGCTAGGGTTAGCTGCTGCTATTCCCCACCCGAGCTCGGGCGATTTCAATCCTCCTCGTTTTCTCCAAGCCCCCGATTTGTTTTTCCCCAAATCTCATCGCCTCCAGTCATGCTGAAGGCATCAGATCTTGTGGGTGCGCTGGGGGGTTCTTGGCCGATTTCAGATTGCGGCTCGGTGAAGCTAAAGCGGCTGGAGAGCGAACTGAAGTTGCCCAGCCAAGAGGTGATCCGCTGGCGGTCGGCTAGGGATGAGTCGGTTCCTAATCCCCGGCCTGGTGAAACGGTAGTTTTTGCCTCTTTTTTCGATCGAGGCTTGTGTCTTCCGTCTTCTGATTTCTTCCGCCGCATTCTCGACTTTTACGGGTGGAGTTGGTGCATCTGAACCCAACTCCATTCTTCAGATCTCTATATTTCTTACTCTTTGCGAGTGCTTCTTGGTGTTGAACCCCATTTCATCCTCTTCCGACATCTGTTCCATATCAAGCTCAACCCTGCAAGAGCATATCATGTGATTGGGGGGGCTGGTCTTCAACTGAGGAGCGACGGGAAGAAGACGTATCTCGATTTGCCCTTGAAATCTTCTCTGAAGGGCTGGCACAAGGAGTGGTTTTATTGCGCCGATCTGGCTCCCTCCTTGCGGCCATTTACCGGATTGCCGCCCATGGTCTTGCTAAATTGGTCAGCAGAGCCGACCTTTGAAGAAATGGGCTAGGCACATCTGTTGTTGGCAAAGATAGATGACCTCAAGAGGGCCGGCTTGACAGTTCCTTGGGTGGCTCGTCGCTTTCTGACAAGGTGCATTTAGCCGCTGAAGCTTAGGAGTGCATTCGGCTAGGCCTTTAAAGGCAAAAACGATCCTGACCGAGTGAGCAACGAGTCGGCAAACAAGAGGGTGGTGACCGAGACTTTGTTCGGCTACTTCTCTCAAGGGGTGATCGCCACTGAAGATGACAATCGTCGGATTGCAGCCTACAGCTCCATTCGGCCCCGGACCAAGGTAACTTTTGATCCTCTTCTGTGATGAATGCCCGTGGAATCATAGTTGTTCAGCATTGCGTGACGCATTTAGTTGACTCACTTATAGTGGCATGAAGAGTTTGATGAGGACTCCCGCCCGTTGTCGGCCGTCGCGTTGAAGAAGAGGCCGAGAAGTCCCTCTGTTGTCCAACCTGACTCCAAAAGAGCGGGGAAGAAGCCAATATTATATTGGGGTGAGGGGGCCATGACGGCGCGCGCCGTGGCTGGAGGCCTGAGTATAAGGGACGCCGTCGCCACGATGCCCAAGCGATCAAGTCCCAGGCTGAGACCTGCGGGTTTGGGCCCGACGTTGTCGAGTCCGGCCGCGGCGTCACCGCGGGGCCAGCTAGAGCAAATGCTGCTAGGGGCGGAGATGCCCAAGCCGACTCGGGCTAAAGCGCCACCGCCGACTGTGACACCGACCGGGCCGACTGCCGGAACTAGTGCTCCACCGGGCGACGGGTTGCCTGCAAGAAGCTGAAGTTCTCCAAGAGGTGCGCTGCTCTGGGTCTTCTGAAATTCTTGTGTGTTGATGCAGCGTCGTGATGCATTGATTCATCGTGTAGGAAGCGGGTCGATATCGACCTCAAGGAGGTCGACCCGACTGCTCCACTTGATGAGCCTGTCTCAGCCGAGCCAGCGGCCGCGGACACACCTGTTGAGCCGGTGGCCAGCCTGGTCATGGAGATCAAGGTGGCCCCGACTACAGGGTCGCTGCCGCCACCCGACCGAGAGGCAGCTGCTGAGGCTGAGGCCCCAGCCCCCGAGGCGTCACTCATTGCGGAAGTCCCAGACGGAGCCCCTGAGCCAGTCCCCAAAGTCGTGGGGGATGGGGGCGCTGAGGCCAGGACCCCGTCGCCGTCGTGGTCGTCGTTGTCACCGTCGCCGCCGCCGAAGATCCTACATCTGCCCCGGATCGAAGCCCCTCCACGCGTGATGCTCCGGACATTCACATGGACGGCTCCTGACGGGACAGCGAAGAGCTTCAGGCTCGATGAAGTCGTCGCGAGGAGGGAGCGCGAAAGCTTGCTTCGCGCCGCCATCAGCGGGTCCAAGGGGGTCGCGGTATGATTCTTGTGGTAGAGCCTTGGCAATCTTCTTGTTTTGATGTCTGATTCCGTCCTTGATCCGTCTTTTACCCTGAGCAGAAGCTTGTCGACCGCAATGAGGTGATGACGGAAATCATGGTCGAGGTAGCTCCCCACCTCGCAGAACTGGAGCAGCTTCGGGCGTTGAAGGCCGAGATGGAGGCGCGTCATGCGGGGAGGGAGGCCTGGTTGAAGAGTGGCACCGATCAGCTCAGGGCAGAGACATGGGCCCTAGCCAGGAGGATCAGAGGTAAAATCCCCGAGTATATCTTCCCGACCGAACCGTTGATGTATTCATCCAGCTGCGTTGTTCCCGACTGCCTAGTTGTGTCATGACTGCACGGTTGAGCTCTTGGCTAATCTGTGGTGCAGACCTCGAAGCGGAGTTAAAGACCCGGACAGAGAGGGAATCACAGCTGAAGGAGGCTGAAGAAGCCAGGGCTGAGCTTGAGAAGGTCAAGGCCGACCTGACAAAGGCCAACGCCGAGCTTGACCGGGAGAAGTCCGAGTTGAAGGAGGCCGTCGTCAAGCTCGGTAAGGAAAAAGCTGAACTGGAGAAGACCGTGGCCGGGTGGGAGGCCGACTACGAAAGTAAGTCCTCGACCTAACTGTGATCTTAACGAATCCATTAGTTATTCTGTGTGTAACCGAATCTGACAAGTTTTCTTGCCGGCGGACCTGGCAGACATGAGAACCAATGTCCGGGCCTAGTATCAGTTCTACACAGAGGAAATAAGATTGATCAGGGAGTCACGGGAAGCCCTCGTCGGGTCCGTGAAAGGGCTCCTTGACCTAATAGATCCCTGCCCTGTGGGGACCAATTGCAACAGAATCCCCCAGATAGAGGCGCGTCTCGAGGATGCACCGAGTGCCTTAAAAAGGTACTCGGATGAACGTGTCGTCGCCGGCGTGGCCCAGACCCTGGCGATGACCAAGTCCATATACCCTAGGGTGGATATTGAAGCCATAGGGGAGGGGTTTGCCGAAGAGACGACGCTGGAGGAGGCGCTGGAGCTGATCGCCCGGGCGAAGCCGACTGCTGAAGTAATTACCCGAGACCTGGGTCTGTGAGGGCAATATGTTATGTAGTCGGTGTATATAAACTTTTGTTAAACAGGCATGTGTAAATATGTGTGTAATGCCGCCAAGCTTGTTACTCAGTCGTCATTAGCTTTACTCGACCATGTAGTATGCACCGAGTTAGTCTGTTAGAACTTAATAAAAACGTTCAAAGTAAGAAGCTGTACTCGGGCAAACGTGACAGTCGTAGTAAGGCTTCATAACCAAAGTAAGATAAGCTCGTATGTTATTGACAGGACACATATATACATGCAACCCCCGACTCACTGCTCGGTTGATACAAGCGGCGTAGTGAGTCAGAAGAACTGTACACATGAAAAATATAGAACTCAGGTATAGAAAAGACGTAGCTGTTCTATGTTCCATGAGTTGCTGATGAGAACGCCGTCTTCGGTCTTCAGTCGGTAGGCGCCTGGCCGCGTGACCTCGGCTATAATGAACGGCCCTTCCTAGATTGGGGATAATTTATGCCTGTCTTTGGTGGTTTGTATTTTTCTCAAAAGGAGGTCCCCGACCAAAAAGGCGTGGCCACGGACATTGCGATTGTGGTAGCGACGTAGGCCTTGAAGATACCTTGCCGACTGAATAGTTACGGTGTCTCTTGCTTCTTCTAGCTGATCTAGGTCGACCAGTCGGGTATTGTTGGAGTCGTCCTCTAAGTAAGCCCGGACTCGTGGAGAGTCGAACTGTAACTCGGTAGGTAGCATAGCCTCGGCACCGTAGACCAGAAAGAAAGGGGATTGCCCTGTTGCCCGACTAACCGTGGTTCTGAGAGACCACAGAACGGATGGGAGTTCTTGTACCCACCGGCCCGCATATGGTTGTAGTCGGTCGAATATCCTGGCCTTGATGCCTTGTAAGACCATACCGTTGGCTCGTTCAACCTGCCCGTTGCTCCGCGGGTGTGCCACAGATGCATAGCAGATCTTGATGCGAAATCGTCGCAGAAGTCTTGGAATATGCCAGCCGCGAACTGAGTACCGTTGTCGGTGATGATGCAGTTAGGGACTCTGAACCGGTATAATATACTCATGATGAAGTCCTTTGCTCGTGCCACTGTAATTGTTGCAACGGGTTTAGCCTCAATCCACTTGGTGAACTTATCCACCGCGACGAATAAATGTGTGAACCCTCTTGGCGCTTTCTTGAAAGGCCCGACCATGTCGAGCCCCCATACTACAAATGGCTAGGAAATGGGGATAGTTGGGAGTTCCTGGGCTGGAAGATTTGTTTGGCTTACATAGAACTGGCAACCCTCGCACTTGCGAACGATGTCTTTGGCGTCTGTTACTGCTGTAGGCCAAAAAAATCCCTACCGGTAAGCCTTTCTGACTAACGTCCTGGATGCGGCGTGGTTGCCACATATGCCCGAGTGGATCGAGTGCAGAATCTGCTTGCCCTCCTCGGTGGTGATGCAGCGCATGAGGACACCGGATGCGCTCCTTCGGTGCAGGTCTTCTCCGACTAGTAGGAAGCTTTTGCCTCGACGCTTTATCTGCTTGGCTTGACTGTGATCTTCTGGCAGTTGGTCGTCCAGGAGAAACTTGACAACAGGAGTCCTCCAGTCCTGACATATGTGCAGCACCTTGTCTGTGGTTAGGGTAGGCTCGCCTCCCGACTGCTCCGGTGCCGGTTTCTTCTTGACTAATGGCTCCATAAGTTGCTCGACAAAGATTCCAGTTGGAACTGCTTCTTGCTTGGATCCCATGTTTGCCAGCTCGTCTGCTGCGTCGTTGTATTGGCGCAGGACATGTGTGATTTCTAGCCCGTCGAACTTGTTTTCCAGCTTGCGGACCTCCTGACAGTATGCCGCCATGGTATCGTCGAGACAGGTCCAGTCTTTCATGACTTGGTTTACCACGAGTTGAGAATCTCCGCGCACAACCAGTCGACGTATGCCGAGTGATGTAGCGATGCGGAGCCCGTGGACAAGTGCCTTGTACTCGGCGACGTTGTGGGAAGCCAGGAAGTGGATTTGTAGAACGTACTTCAGTTATTCGCCAGTGGGGGACGTGAATATGACTCTGGCCCCGGCGCCTCCGATCCGTAGAGAACCGTCGAAGTACATTGTCCAGTACTCTAGCTTTGCTGTTGGTGTAGGCAGTTGAACTTCTGTCCACTCGGCCACGAAGTCGGCTAGAGCTTGAGACTTAATTGCTATCCGTGGCTGAAAGGTGATGTCAAATGCCATTAGCTCGAGTGCCCATTTAGCGATTCAGCCGGTGGCCTCGCGATTATGAAGGACATCCCCGAGTGGAAATGCTGTGACCACCGTGACTTGGTGTGCTTGGAAATAATGCACCAGCTTCCGGACTGTGATGAGTAGGGCATATAGCAGCTTCTGGACCTGCGGATATCTTGTTTTGGAGTCGGCAAGGACCTCACTGACGAAGTAGACTGGCCGTTGTATTTTTTGAATATGACCCTGTTCAGATCACTCAACCACCAGCACCGTGCTGACTACCTGTGTTGTTGCCGCCAGATATAGCATTAGCGGTTCCTGGGGCAGAGGTGACGCCAACACGGGGGGTGATGTGAGGAATTCTTTGAAGTCTTCGAAGGCTCGTTGGGCTTCTGGAGTCCATTGGAAATTGTCGGCCTTTTTGAGTAGCTTGAAGATGGGTGTGCCCCTTTCGCCCAGTCGGTTGATAAACCGGCTGAGTGCCGCCATGTAGCCTGTTAGCTTCTGGACATCTTTGAGGTTAGTCGGGGGTGCCATGTGCCTGATGGCGTTGACTTTCTCCGGGTTGGCCTCGATGCCGTCATGCGAGACGATGAAGCCGAGTAACTTTCTGGATGGCACACCGAAGGCGCATTTTTCTGGGTTCAGCTTCATTTTGAATCTTCGAAGGTTTTGGAAGGTTTCTTCCAAGTCAGCGATGAGGTCTTGTTTGGACTTGGTCTAGATCACCACATCGTCGACGTAGGCTTCCACGTTGCGCCCGATCTGGGTGTGCAGACACCGCTAAATAGCCCTTTGATAGGTTGCGCCCGCGTTCTTCAGACCGAACGGCATTGTGTTATAGCAATACGCTCTAAACGGTGTGATGAAAGATGTCTTCAAGCAGTCTTCCTCCCTCAGGCTGATTTGATGGTATCCCGAGTAACAGTCGAGAAAGCTGAGTAGGTCGCACCCTGCTGTGGAATCAACCACCTGATCTATCCGAGGAAGACCAATGGGTCCTTGGGAGCACGCTTTGTTGAGGTCGGTGTAGTCGACGAAACATGCGCCATTTACTGTTTTTCTTCCGGACCTATAGAAACTGGGTTTGCCAGCCAGTCTGGGTGGTAGACTCCCGTTGATGATCCCGGCTGCGAGGAGCTTGGTAATTTCCTCCCAGATAGCATCTTTGCGGTCTTGAGCGACGCGCCACATCCGTTGCTTGACTGGCTTGGCGTCTGTCTTCACGTTTAGGGCGTGCTCGATCACCTCCCTTGGTACGCCCGGCATGTCAGACGGTTTCCATGCGAAGATATCTTTATTGGCTTGGAGGAAGGTGACGAGCGCGTCTTCCTATTTGGGGTCGAGTCCGGTCCTGACTAGAGCAGTCTTGGAGGGGTCGGAAGGGTCCAAGGGGATCTTCTTCATGTCAGAGTCCGCTGAAATTCCTGACTTCGCTGCTTTTTTCGCCGGAATTTGATCTTGCTCGACTTCTGTTGTGACGGCTTGCCGAATGCTATCGCGCCCGACTGCCACCTCTTGTGATTGAGCCAGTTCGCAGCTCTCCTTGTCGCAGGTGAAGGCTTGCTTGACGTCGCTGCGGAGGGAGAGAACTCCTGCTGGCCTGGGCATCTTCAGCACCATGTTGTGGTATGTGTGTATCGCATAAATTTGGCGAGTGCCGGTCGTGCCGAGTATTCCGTGGTACGCAGTCTCTCTTGAAGTCGCATCCCTCGAAGACAGACATTTTCTGTGCGGAACATTAATCCCGCGATGCCGAAGGTTACCGCAACGTTATCTACCCGAGTGGAGTTGATGGACAGGCCGGGAATTATCCCGTGGAAGGGCGCAGTGCTCGGCTGTAGTTCTGAACGACGAATTTTCATCTCGTCCAAAGTCTTGGCGAACAGGATATTAAGCGCGCTGCCTCCGTCGATGAGGGTTTTCTTCAGTGACCTGATTTTCTGAACGATCGGTCCAGGACGAGTGGATAGCGTCCGGGTGGGAAACCCGATCTGGGTGATCTGCTGCGATTGAAGGTGATGGCCATCTCTAACCAGCGCAGGTTTGGGGGTGTCCGGTAGGACAAAGACAAGCCAGACTTGGGAGGGCCAAGGACAAGGACAAAGACAAGCCAGAC
>RYFJ01003284.1:0-114193 GCA_003991445.1 Oryza meyeriana var. granulata
CAGCTAAACTGTCTGGAAGACATCAGGTACTATTATCACCGCATTTCTCCAAAAGGACACTGCATGACCAGAGCGCGGTTCTTAGTGTCTCAAGGAGCAAACTTCACTTCTTGTCCAAAAGGCACTGCAGTTATTGCAGTGACAGTCTATCTCTTTTGCTTACTACCAGTCCATGCCTAGAATCAAATCCAAGCCTTTATTCCAGACAAGGTGGCTGAGAAACTAACTCCTTTAATTACCAGAACGCCAGCAAACTGTCTGGAACCTTAAACTCCTTACTAGGATTGTATGACCATAGTATCCTAAACCATAAACATTCCCAACTCATACTTATCCACAAAAGATTGAGAAATAACGGAATGCGTGCTCCGAATCAAACAGAACAACTGCATGTTACGGAGTTGACAAGAAAGTAAACATTAATCACATTCTAAAGTTCTCCGCTGTCTCTGACTGCATATGATTTACCTCGGCACTCCAAAGTCGAGGCAGGGAGCAATCCATAGATGTATCGGCTGTCCTCGACTAACACAGGCTCTGAACCTGGGCTACTAGCGTCCAGGACTGCAGGGCTTGCTTCTGGACATGTCGGCAAAATGACCCAACTCGTGCAGTTTAGATCGGCTCCGCACTAGAATACTCTCCGTGAAGCGGCTGAAGGTAGGCGACTCACCGTACTTCCACTAGGGTCGGGACTGAACAGAGATGCGGGCAGAAACAGCTACAAACACCCGCTCTGAAATCTGGATGGCAAAACTGCGGAAGGACTGATAGCCAGACTCGGCCACTACAGACTGACTGGAGCCCTTGCGCTGCCGAAAAACGTCGATCTCCTTCCCGCAGCTCAAACCCACTAAGCTTGTTAACCCCATGTACGAAAGTAGGGAGTCATGGCAGAGCGATCTTCATTGCCACATTCATCCCTTCAAAACCTTCTGATGTTCTTCTTGTATCCGTTTCCTCCTCGGGTGCATACGAGGCAATGTGAACCTGACTCAGGACTCCTATCTGAGTCCCTGCTGAGTTGCTGAATCTTCTCTCTTAATGTCTATTACTCCTTCTGCACATGGCTCTAAGGCTTCAACAAAACGCGGGCCAGGCGATTCGGCTCTTGATGGCAGCACAGATAGTCCCCACCAATCGCTGCTGTCCCGCAGTTGGTTTGCATGCAAACTGGGTTTTCCCACAGTGTGCACTTCACTAAGTCAGTTTTCTACTCCATATCCAGCTCTCGCCCTCTGGCTCTAGCAGTCTAAGAGACGGCTGGCGGGGACCTCATGAAGTCGCGAGCTTGGAGCGTTCCATGAGTTGTGCTGGTGGAGCTGATGGAGAAAGAGGCTGCATTGCGGCCAGTTCTGACCCAAGGCTTGCAGATCTGGTCTGGATGCCTATAAGCTAGTGGGTCTGCAGGAAGAGGAGTTGAGCAATCCGCCAGTTCGCTTGCAAGCGTCGAAAGTACTCAAGCCGGCTGCATGACATTTCCGACATCACGAATCATGAGTCTGTCCACTTCTTGTTCCTTGCCAGTAAGCATTTTGCGGACTGACCTTGGTCTTCAAAACCCACGGCTGGAGCACGAACATTCCGCTGCTGACTTCTCCATCAGGTCTAAAAAGGACCACGGAAAGGTTCAGCAAGGTAATCGCAGGCCAATCCAGAACAATGAAGAGCAACAATATCAAGCAAATGATTCAAGCAGCAGAACAAGAACACACTCGCAGAGACCCACACACAACGAAAAGACACAGATAGGCACTGAACCTAAGCTAATACCAAAAATCCACGCAGACCAATGGTAGGAGATAGCCAAGAGTTTTAGAACTTTTCCAAAATCCTACAAAGCAGAGAGAACAGATACTCAGACAATCCTAGATTTTTTTTTTTTGGAAATATATAGTTTTCAAATAAATCCTCAAAGCATTACACGCAGGGGTTCCTCCTAGGGGCCAACCTTTGCTCTAACCACCCGCTGTAGGCGCACCTCCCGACTAGTGGAGGCCACCATGTGCATAATGCACCCGAATTCCAGATCAGTATCGGTACGCACAACAATATACAACACAGATTACAAAATACATAAAAGCCAGCAACAGTACTGTTACATTATACGTAAAGGAGATCCATCCAGGACAACCCGGGATGGGCAACATTAATCAACTGGTAAAACTGCGGAAACAGCAAGACAGGGCGGAAGCTGGACAAAAACTACTCCACAGGCTCGCGTTGGCGAACTAGGGCTCGAAACCTTCAGAAGTCTTTCCCGGGGTAGTCGGCCTTGTCTTGGAGGAACTCGGCGCAGTCGGATCTTCGTCTTCTTCTCAAACCTACTATACATAAATATGAACAAGTGAGTTACTTTCTTACTCAGCAAGCCGGAAATGATTGGCATTGCGGTTAAACAGACAGATAAGGCAAAGGTTTAATTGCGGAAAAATTGCTTTAGAAACTCTTCTTCTTTGCAAAACCACTAGTGAGCTTAAAGTTTTGTGTCGGACAGAGGCTCACACCTCTATCCATTCCGCAGTTGCTTTTCAACAACTCACACTTAAGGAATCAAGAGTAAACATACATGTTGCTTATTGGTCTTTTACTTGATTTGTTGTCCTTTATTCCGAGTAAAGCTACAACCACTCGTTGACCCTGAGACTCGGCTACAACCAAATTCAGCTGTGGCACTTGATGCCCCTACACTGCTAAACCAGTAGTACGGCCGGCCCTGGCTACAACCCGGGGGCTCATCATCGCATGCCCTGGCTACAGACCGGGAGCATGATCATGGCACTAAATGCCGCCTATTGTGGCTACAAACCAGCTAGCTACACACTGTGCCCTGGCTAAACCCGGGAGCGTGCTCATCACCAGTCTTTCGCACAACCCGAACCGGGACTGAATTGGCGCCCTGGTACAACCCGGGGGCTTAAACTTTGCGCTTCCCTGGCTACAAACCCGGGAGCATTGATCTTCATCCGTTTACTTTTCATACACTTGTTATGGTGCTTAACACCCCCGGACCACACAGATCCGTTGCTGGGCCACACAGGCCTTCGTTTGCTCACTCGGCAAACTCTGGTCACGGTTTCCCTTTCCATCAAACACTTTCACAAATCACTGGCAAACAAATTCTACGCTATGGGAATCACTTGCATCGCCCTTAACCTGGGCCACGGCTGTCGAACAGTTCTGCTAAGGCTCTGCAGAGGGTGTGCGCTTTACCCATCCGACACGAAAAATTACACCGAGTACTGGCCTGTAACCCAGAAATTCGTGACAAGGCCATTCCAAAGCCAGTCTATATCATCCCAATGCACCAAAGATCCACACAGGATCCAGTGGTCGGCACTGAACTTCCCTAAACCTACTATTTACCGGCCAGGGCATCCCAAAATACCCGTCTGGTCGCACTGTATGGATGCTCGGATGGATTCCCAAAGGAAACGGTCCTTAATGATGATACATAGCCAAGCCACACAGGCGCTGTCTCTGCTATATCAAGATTTTCAAACTTTATTTGTTTCACAAAACACGCCGATAACAACGGAAGTACCGGGTTTCAATCTGTTGGGGTAAAACCCAATGTTTTCCCAACGACAAACAAACGTTGCAGAAGCTAAGCCATTCTACTCGGCATCGTATCCCCAGATAGATGCTAGCGTGCCATTTGTGGCTCTTCAAGGGAGAAATATAAACACATCCTACCAAATAAGTGCTACTACTGGGCGGGTCATCGGTTGCGCTTGCATAAACCGAGGCCAACAGTTTTAAAAAGTGTAAACTAAGCATGCATTATATTTTCCAAACAACATAGTTTTGCATATATGGGAAACAATATGATCAAAGAGGCTTGCCTTGTTCCAAGGAGGGGTCGTCTTCGGCGAAGGCGGCTTCTGGGATCGTCCACCGGGTTCAGGCTCTGAACAAGCAGAAAAAAACACTGATTAAGCAGGAGGTTAAAACACCAAGAAAAGATCAAGAAGTGACTCGGGGCTGCAGAAAATTGTCAGTCGGCTGAACCAGGCTTGCGAACCAGGCGACAGAGCTCCAAAAGCTGAGAGGATGAAAACTTTAGCAGAGCTGGAGCTGGCCGGTTTGCAAAACAAAGGAAGAAGGGCACGGTTGGCCATAATATATATATAGCCGACGTGCAAGGTTAAGAGGCACGTGGAGCTGGGCAACGGGTGAAGCAAGGAAGTCAAAGATGAACTGACAGGATATACAGGAAGTGACTTTGGAGTCCAACTGGTCAGAGAGTTGGCAGGCCACTGTAGCTGCGATGCAGACATTAAGTCAAGCTGGGACAGGTTGGAGAAATCTCACTTGACCGGGCTTCGGACTGACCACTGGTCCAAGCGAATGCAGCGGTAGTGAAGACTGATTCTTCACTACCATGGTAGTCGGCGTCCAAACGGGTGGGTGCAACTCGGGGGACAAAGAAGCAGCAGGTCTCAACAAGGTAGTCGGCCACATCACAGTACCTCACTCGGCAGCAAAGGGTCCGAGTAGACAGGATAAGGGCAGAGATACAAGGACTGAGTGGCAATTACTCCGGCTCAAGGGAGCAGGTAGTCGGCTGGCCAGGGAGAAAAACTGGGCACAGCTGACAACGGATAGGAGGGAGCTCGGGAAAACGAAGAAGGACTAGCGGCGAAAAGAAAAACGGTCGTTACAAACATCACCCACCCGAATAGCCACAACAGGTATGCCTCCATGCTCCGCTGCACCGATAATCGTCGGCGTCATCGGCTAGCTTATCTGGCTGTAAAGGAAGATTATAGTCAGCAGCTCTGTTGCTTTGTAGATCAGATTGATTGTGAATGAAAGAATCCGCGACTTACGGTGAACTGTAACAGCCAAGCCTGCGAGGGCCGTTCGTGGTGTAAGCGGTAGCGAACCTGGTGTCCAAGTTCAGGTCGACGATGCACCAGGGCGCAAACCGAGCAGTGATGTCCTGCGACCAACCGTGCGCCCCGTCGATCGGCCGACTGCGTCTCCTGCGAGCGGAAGTCTAGCAGGTACGACACGTCCTGGAGTGTAGGGATCATCTCGCCGCACGGTAGGTGGAACGTATGGGTCTCGGGCTCATCCAGCGATCCACCAGTGCGCCATAGTGACCGATCAGCGTCCCATCGCTCGGATCTTCCTCTCGTCCGGTGCGCGGGCTCGACTAGCCTACACAGCGGAAAAGTCCAGCCTCACACAAACCTGCAGAATATAGCACTGTAATCAATATGGACATAGCATATGCACAAAATGATGTGATGAATATTCGTACAGCTCTTACCTCTGACGGAACCGAGGATCTATCCGCAGGAGGGACGTGAAGGCGTGGACGGAAGGTGGGTAAGTGGGCACCCTCCACGGCTGACAGTAAGACCGTGGACCGGTCGAGACCTCGGTTCCAACAGCTCCGGTGTATCGTACGCCAACCTGTATGCAAATAGAGAGTTTAGCATTAAATTGTTAAAGTTTATAGCATTGTTACATGATAATAAAAAGCAATAGACGGTACATATCTTCTATAACAAAGAACTAGTATAGACTTACACTACACCATAGCACCACTAATGTCGAGAACGCCTAAGACGGGTCGTCTAGAAGTGTGCTTCACCCGTAGGACGCCTGCCATCAGCGGCTGAACCCGACGGTCCAGCTTCCGCCGCACTTGGACCGATTGCATCCTTTGGACATTTCTTATATGTATGACCTGTTTGGTCACACCTTGAACAACGTTTATGCCTTCCACCGGCTTCTGATTCATCCATGTCATTATGGATGCGTCTTGTCTTGCGGCGACCTCGTATATTCCTCAATTTTGTTGGGTCAGGAATGTACATAGCTTGAGGATGCTCCATAGTAAATGTACCCGCAATACCGAAACCGTATATCTCTCCGCTCCAGGTATTATAGATTGCTTCTTTCCTGAAATAAGGTGAGACAAAATAGCGTGCTTCTATCCCGCACTCACCGCTCGCGGCAATAACGTGAGAGCATGGCTTGTGGAGCAGAGTAGGTTTGCGGCACGAGCACTTGCAGGTCCCGTCTTCCTTCAGCACACACTCTTGTACAACTTTCTTACGGAAGATTCCGCGCATGCCCTTGTCGACACACAATATTTCAAATCTGTGTTCTTGTGTGCCTTGAGGTAGAGCACGATGTCTTCGGGCCTTTTTACTTTTATCTTGCAGATACTTCGTCAGTAGTGTGCCAAAGAAAATATTATTGTCCGTCATTGAGGGCCTAGCTGCTCTGAACCGATCTCTGAAGTACTTTGATGTGCCATGCAAGATAAATTCAACTATGCCAACAAGTGGGAGCCCTCGAACACCACGCATCACCCAGTTATAAACCTCTGCCAAATTTGTGGTCATTATGCCAAACCGAGAACCATCCTTGTCATACAACAATGCCCATTTCTCCTTTGGCTCATTCTCAATCCAATCTGAAAATTTTCTAACTGAGGATGCAGACCTTCTTCTCATATGAGGTCCGTCAGTTGATAGAGATTCAAGAGCTTGTGGAGCCACATCCCTCCAATGGTAGCCCTCCTGGACTGCTCATCTGTTAGTTTAGAGGTCAGCTCATCCAACCTCCTCCAAAGCTCATTGAATTTCTTCTCTTGATTCTGGGCACAAAGCTCTTAAAAAGATCCATAAGGTGCTTATTTCTTAAATTGTCTGTAGAAATTAGCACCCATATGACGCATGCACCATCTGCTTTGGACATCAGACCACCTTGGTGTATATCCCTTCTCAACACATCCATATCTCAATTCCTCAATTGCACGCAGCAAGCCGGCGTTACGGTCATGTATAAGGCATACGTCTGGTCTCATCCGTACAACTGCAGACTTAACCCTTTCTAAAAACCAATACCAGCTATCAGTGTTCTCACTCTCAACAAAAGCAAAAGCAACTGGTAGAACTTGGTTGTTTCCATCAACTCCAATTGCTGTTAAGATCTGCCCTCTGTACTTTCCGGTCAGAAATGTCCCATCGATACAGAGAATGGGACGACAATGGACAAATGCTTGAATGCAAGCTCCTAATGCAAAGAATACTCGTTGCAACACACTTTTATTACCATGGTGAATTGATGGAAAGACTTTTAGGTCGTAGCACGTCTCCGGATTCCTCTGAAGAATACAGCCTAACAGACGAGGCAAATTATCATATGATGCTTCAAATGTGCCAAATCTCATCTCTACAACCTTCTGTTTTGCCCTCCAAGCCTTAGCATAGCTAATTGTGTATTTAAATTTCTCTTCAATATGTTTAACAATTGACCTTGGTTCGTACCCCATATTGTTAATAATATGGGAGTACATCTCTGTCGCAACAAATGCAGATGTCATGTTTCTGTGATATTTTTCAACACCGGGTAAATAACATGAATGCTCAGTCACGATTGAAACTTGCCAATAATCTTTCCATTTACCCTTGAATGCGTGCACCCGCCATGGACACCCATCCTTCGTACACTTTACTTCATAAACTGATTTGCTTGACTTCACGACTGAGAACTCCCTTTGAAGTGACACGGCCCATTGTTTTACTGCCTCCTTTAAATCCTCTACATATGCATACTTAGCCCCTTGGATGACCTCATTTTCCTTGTACTCCCATGACACATGATGTCCCTCGGAGATAGAAAGCCTAGAGAAGTCCTGGTTGCTCCATTCTGCAGGCATCATGGTGTCCTCGTCAGACGAATCATCCTGCTCTGCTTGCTCGTTTTCAGAATCTTCCCTATCCATTTCTTCGACGATTCTGTTGATTTGTTCTCCCTCATCTGCCACACCTGTTGGCTGTCTATCTTCTTCATTCCCTCCTTCATTCCCTTCTTCATTTTCTTCCATTGTTTCGCTATTACCTCCCGCCGTACTTGGACCCTCATCATCTTGTACGGGCATTGCACCAGCAGTGTTTTCTTTCTCATATATCGACACAAGTATGCCCAGTGGCCAACCACGTTGGAATGCATTCTCCACATACCATCTCCAAGTGGCAGTGCAATCCACCGGCATCAGTTCCCAAAAAAACATTCAGCTGCACGACTGACTACTACATACAAGGTTATTGCGCTGAGCTCGGGGTTCAATCGAAATCCTCGCATCAGCCAGTTGTACACTGACCCAAAACTTCTCTCAGCTGGTCTATCAATCCCCTTAGCCGTTGAACTAAAATCCGACAGATCTACCCCTTCTGGACCATATCTAACATTCCCTTGCCCGTGAAATAACTGAAATATCACCTTATTTGACATTTCTGTTGATGAAAAAATTCAGTTAAACTAGATACCAATATTTTCCTCACATCTCTACAAAAATTAAATCATCTAACACATTAACTAAAGACCTACAGACTTACGAGTAACAACTTATTTTCATATAGTACTATACACATAACCAGTACAATACTACATTAATTTATGTATAGAAATAGAAATTACAAATAGATAATAGATTTTACCTGCAGACAAATCAGTAAGCTGACAGAGCTTCGCTGCTTTCGTTCAGGCTCGCTCTCAGCTCTCTCTTTTTTTTCTGTAATTTCAGTGAATTTTATGACATTTTTGGAGTTTGGGAGGGGGTTTTATAGTGCCCGGGCTAAAAATCGCCCTCTGAGAGGGCGGCAAGAGGGCCGCTTGTAAAAATCCGGCCGGGGGCCGGCCATTTTACAGGCGGCCCCCTTGCCGCCCTCTGGGAGGGCGGTTTTTAGCTGAAAACCGCCCTCTGAGAGGGCGGTTTTTGTGTGGCCGGGGGGGCCGCCTGCAAAATGACTGACGGCCGTGGGCAGCCGGCCAACGGCCGTCAGCCACGTCATCATATCGCCCTCTGGGAGGGCGATTTCAGGGATATCGCCCTCCCAAAGGGCGGCGGGAGTATATTTTTGTAAATTTTTGAAATGAAAATGTAGTTTTGTAAATTTTTTATTAAATAAATATAAAAATAAAAAAAATTCTTCTTTCCTCTTCTAGCCTTTTGGGCCATTTCTGAGCCCACGCACACAACTATTTCTAAGCCCGTTTCGGCCTTTTTATTTTTCAGTTCGGATACACACATTTGGTCCAGAAAAACACACTCCTCTCTCCCCCAGCCACATGGGATTATACTTTGGCCCACCACATGCTCTTTCAAATTTAGGCCTAACTTTCTACATGGAAATTTTCTACACAAACTTTCTACATAGTACTTTCAATACATAAACTTTCAGATTTACTATTGATCAAACGTTTGATTTTTTGATTCTAGCAAACAACAACGCTAGCCGTTGGATATAATTTTAAGATTTGGGACGGGGAAAGCGAGTTCTAAATTATACTTTTAACTTGTTGTAGTTGTCATTATCGATCATGCGTAACTTTAGTTATAAATTTGTACAACTTAAACATAAATATATGCAACTGCATCTAACGGTTTGTATTTTAGCCTTTAAATGAGAAAAAAATCGATTGATGGATTTATTTTTTTTCAAACGTTTGATCAATAGGCGATCCCATAAACTTTACATGTAAAAACTTTTGACATGGAAACTTTCTATGTATAAATACGGGGACACGGTTTATACGTGTACCAGTAAGATGAAAAGGCGGGGACATGGTTTGAACCGATTCGTGCGCTGGCTGTGCGCGCCGGCGTTCACGCGTTAGCTTTTCTGTAAATGATCTCTACATGGTCCTGTTTAAATACGGAGTTGTGGATGCATAAATTCACCTACAGTGCGTTCAGATGGGCTGTTGCTTGTGTCTTATAAGGCGCACTTAAAACGAGAAACATTATTAATACACGATTAATTAAATATTAATTATTAGAAACTTAAAAAATAAAACTATTTAATTTTTTAAGATACTTTTATATGAAATTTTTTTTATAAAAAACATATCGTTTAACAGTTCAGAAAACGTGTTTAAAAAACGAAGCCATAAGAAAAATCGAACGGGGCCTAACTTGGACTCAAAATCTTGATATATACTTACAACTACGCACGTACAACTGCATTTTTAGTAAAATTTTTGTCAGGTCTATAAATTTATCCATGCCTCTCGGTCTGTTGTTGATTCATGTGAGATTAGGTATCTTTACGGGTGAATATGCATAAAATGACTTTGGCTACACTACTTTCTGTTATTTACGAAGAGACCGCAGCTGTATACAACGGCTTGACTACTCCGAGTCCAAGACCATACTGATTAGCGCCCTCACCATGCACAGTACCGTTTCTTTTATTTTATTTTCCTTTGACCCAAGAAAGAAGTGCGGTGCTAAAACACAATGCAGTGCCTAATTTTCTTTGGAACAAACTACCACAGCGCACTAACGATAAATCATTCAAATGGTGGCAGCATTAAGCTAAAATGATTAGATGAATATAAGCCTGCATGTGAATCCCACAAAACCAGCTTTAACCATGGCAAAATTTGATACGGGACATCCAAAAATCGTGGTCTTTGCTACA
Source organism: Oryza meyeriana var. granulata (assembly GCA_003991445.1). NCBI lineage: Eukaryota > Viridiplantae > Streptophyta > Magnoliopsida > Poales > Poaceae > Oryza > Oryza meyeriana. The sequence goes on from RYFJ01003284.1 coordinate 10,452, forward strand.
TTGTGGGCTTTATAAACTGTACTGCCTTGTGCTATGAGTTACTATTTACTAGCAAAGCATGAGCAAGAAGATTCCATGAAACTATGCAAATATGCAATGCAGAATGACCCACATCAGAGCATGCAAACATTGGCATTAACAGTTTAACGACACTTGATTCAATATCAACGGCCTCCTAGAGGCCAACTTTTGGATTGACAGGAAACGGTATAGCAACTGAAACCAATTACTCATGTCATAAATCATTTTCTACCAACATCACAGCAGAAATGGAACTGCCATGAGAGAATCCTAATCCTATTCATAAATTCAGAATTTCCTGTTTCAAAACAAAACCAATGATATGAGCTAATGAAAACCTGAAAGAAGTTTAGACGACAACCTGGCTAAAACGAGTTCTGAATCAGGTGGTAAGCTCCTGGCGATTGGCAGGGATCATATACTCTTCTCAATCACTGTGCTGCTCTGCAGGAGGCTCTTCTTGTTGTTCCTGATGATCCTGCCACAGATACGTCGGATGACCCTGCTGGCCACCATACCCGATACCTGCACCTGGCACCTGCTGCTGTGGCACATAGTAGCCATACGGATATGAGTCAGCAGGGGCACCCAAAGGCGGCAACCCAGCCCTAGGGAGCCCAACTCCCTCCTCCTTCAAATCATCCCTGGGAACTATATCCACCAAGAAGTCATACATGTCAGTCCTGGTGATGGCAGCTGCTATGTCATTCTTCTGCAAGGTCCGGCGCTTGTTCTCCTCCGTGTGCATCCATGATCTAAGCGTCAGCTCCAGTATGAATATCTCACATGCTTTCGCAAAGATCACAGGAGCCTCTGCAGAGATCATGCGAACGTCCTCATCGGCCTTCATGATCTTCTTTATCCTAGCAAGTGGCAAGCTGTGGTTCTTGAAGTCAGTAGTTTGCTCAATGTCAGACAGATGTTCAGCCCAGAACTGCTGGAGTTGACGCTGTTGCTGCTGCTGGAGCTGCTGGTGAAATTGCTGGGCTTGCTGGTAGACGAGCTGGTGCTGAGCACTCATTTGATCTGGGTTGGCAGGGAATGGTGGCGCTGGCTGTGAACCAGCAGGAATGACGGCACGAGGCACTGTAGCTGCAGGCGGGTAAGCAGGGTACACTTGTGATCCACCAGCAACAATACCGATCGCAGGTTGAGGTTGTGATGATGGTTCCATGTCCTCTCTTGCTTGTCCCAAAATTTATGATCTTTCCAGCACTGCAAAATAAGAATAATAAATATTGTCAGTTGCATTCTCGAGTAGGTAATAGTCCTAGCCTCCCATGATACAAACCAATAAACTGTGCAGTTTCCTCTAGATGAATCGCTCTGCTATAGTTTTAAGTGCAGTGTCTAAATCAGGGTACATTCGCTCCCTCAAAATTGTTCTGAAAAATAGTCATCCGATAGGTCAGATACTAGCATCAGTTTTGAGTACCAGCAGCAGAGCAGGGAATTCATAATTGAAGAAATCAGCCGTTAGTAGACATACTAAAAAAATGCAGATACAAGTTACAGTAAGTATGAATGATGCATCACAAAAGTGTAAGTAAGAGATCTTGTAATAAATTCTACAGGAGAAAATTATCGAACAGAATGTTTGATCAGAAAGCAATAGCAACCAAGGGCATGTTTGGTTCCCTTGCCCACCTTGCCTAGGCTTGCCTATCAAGGTTAGCAGTTGGTTGGTTTGATTTTGGGCACAGTGCGCAAAAAATTCCTTGATTTATCTATGCTCTCCTAGGAAGATTATCTCTTGCAAGCTTTGCCTAGCCAAACTCCCATAATTTAGTACTTCAGCACCTTCCCATTTCATCTTCAGCGCAAATCCGCAATACCACAGGTTGTCCTGCTATCCTTGTATAGCCAAATTCTAAGCCACTAGTACTTTACTACCTTTCCAAATTTCATCTTCAGTGCAAATAAGCAAGCTCACAAAAGGTGACAATTGATAGTGTTTCTTTATGAAAAAACAAATAATACAATCAGAAAGAATTTTTATGATCGCCTCAAAGCCTCATTGTATGATAATGGACGCGATTAAGATTGTGAGTAGTATTAGTAGTCACTAGTGGTAACAGAGGTTTCTTATTACAAACAGGCCCCACAAGTGCCCTGCAAAGCATAGTTAAAGATTGCCCCAAGACAGTGACAGGGGGTGGGAAAAGCCAAAGACATTTGAATAATGGCAGTACCATACTAGTATGATATTGCTATATAAAATCATGATCAACATGAGCACACATCAAAACAAATAAGATTGATGGCAATAGATACAAATATCTGAATCAAGGATAATCATGCAAATTTTTAATTTTATGATAAACTAGCACCACACTCCATGAGTTGTGACAGATCTAAATAAATATACACAAGTTTTGAGTTAAAAAGGTAATTATTCTTTAATCTAAACAATGTATACACATATTCATACAAGATCAACTGACAACTAATACACGCATATGCAAATAATGAAATAATGCAATATTTTACTGAAAAATCCTACAACAACACACATGTCTATCTAAACCCATTAACAATATATCTGAGCATGCAGAGAACCAATTCCTCTTTTTAAATAGTATAGATGACCTCTTCTGTGCATGGATATCAACATGACTAATCACAATCCATATACACACACCCGTATATCCTTCAGGCACAACACTTGTAGCACAAGGCTGTCAAGACTAAGGTTTCCAAACCACTAAACCACGTGGCGCTATTTCAGTCCACGCTGCTAATAACATCTAATGCATATATGAGGTATATATTCATTTGTGTTCTACGAAGTACAAACAGGTATATTAGGCCATAAATAAGGAAAACTTTTACCGTACAGTTCCAGATTTCCAGTTACGCTACACAATCAGGTGAGTTAGGGCATATAAATATATAATCAGTAGTAGGTCGGTGACTGCTTGAGTACTGGCTACCAGTTCTTTAAAACCTTGGTATTCGTGATCTTGTTAGAAAGGCAATCAAAGTCAAATGTATGTAGGAAACAGAAAACTTTAATCAAACAGGCCAAATCCATATCTGAAGGATATTCCTGATTGTACAGTGAACTGCTCACCCCCTCCTATCTATCCATCTATCTCGCACGCACAGACCAAAACACTTAAAGAAATAGATCTGAAACAGGTTCGCTAGACCAAATCATGAAACTTATCTAAAGCCAGACTATTGCAAAACTGGATTCAAGTGAAAATGTTGGCAAACAAGCTAGTAGTTACTGTCTTACAGATGCAACATAGATTCCTTACGCACCTGAATTTCTCCCAATCAATTTGTACAAGCCTCAAGCAACAAAAGGGTATATATATACCTTGATGATGGGAAGGTCACAGCTGTCAGATAAGCATGATCTGGTATTGATATGGCAGGAATTAAAGACAAGGGTCCACTTCCTCTTTTTGCTACTTTCTAGACCTTTCCAGAGAATAAAGGTTCGTCTTCGAATTATTCGTGATGCAAACATTTTGGTTCACAGGGGACTTGTGAACTGAACATATTTTGTGTGACAACTGAAGACCTATCTGTAAACAATAAATTGTTTTGCTATGTTAAGAATGTAGCGATGGACCGGACATAAGTAGACTAGAACACAAGTGGCCAACCTGACCAAGCCCCACAAGGATTTGGCCTGCTTCGTATGCTCATAATTATGTCAGTCAAGGCCCAAAAAATATCATTAAACTGGGCCAGTGAATGTGTCAAGGCCCTTGTCCTCTTCAGCCTAGCTTTAGCTATCTGCCTGTCTTCAAGGAAAATGAGTCCAGCAGGAGATTGCAAGGTTGGGCTGGGTCCTTACTGAGTTAGGGGATAGTTGGGCTTGAGATTAGAAACATTTATTTGATTAACAATGTCAGTTTTTTGGCATGATTCTCAATAAAATTTAATTCATGTTATGTTCTTATAGATTTGAACTGAATTAGGGGGGAAGAAAACTTTGTACAAATCTAGTCTAAACAAACCACCTTCAAAACACACAAGGGCAGAAATAACCTACAGGGATAAATGTGTATCGCTAGCTACAAATCCTTCCCGTTACAATCTCGTATTACTATTTACTGATTTATGTATGAAGTCTCAAGAGAACTTTGATGGAAAAGGAGGTACAAGGAGATTATTATGGTTTTTAACAATGTGGCCATGAGATAATCCTTTATCAACAATTATATTTGGCCACAAAATTCAAATACGTTGGAACAGTCTAATTAATTTGATCAAAATGGCAGATTATTTTGTGAACTTTCAATTACCGAGTAAAGACATAACCTATCCTGGAAAAATGGTTCTTACAACAAAAACTTGTCCATATCAAGACGGCACATGTAGAAAGGTTTCTAGACAAGAAGCAAATGCTCTTCACGGAATGGATGAAGATAAGCCATGGGATCATGCATATAATCTTAGAACAGGGCAAAACACATTAGCCTTGCAAAATTAGTATTCAGTGTATGTGGCAAACTGCCAACTTTGTTGTTGGCATACTTGGGCAGTTCAAAATCATAAGACCTTCAATGATGTTCCTAACTTCCTGACAAATGGATGACAAATTTTCAGGTGATGTGTATATCCTGATTTTATATGAGAATACGACATTGTAAATATCTCTTCTTTCTGCCCTTTGGTCGAGCCGCAATACAATTATACAATCGTATTTCCTACTGTTTTATAAACAGATATATAGGATTTTCCCCTACTGTTTTCCATAACAAAAACTTGTGAATGCATGATTCAAATGCTGTCGAGGTAAAAAAAAAAAAGGGGGGGGGGGGGGGGGGGGGGCGCAAACAGATTAACTATTACACCGATCAAAAATTGCTGAATACAATGATCCCAACAAGTTGACACCCAATTTGACCGAGGAGACACAGCTGTCAAAAGAACACTATTTTTAGTAGTCAAACTACCATCAGATGAAATCGCACACACTTTTTTTTGTATCAAATGTGGAAAGTAATAACTTACACCACCAAGGGGGCTTACCTAACGCGGGGAGCTGAAACCCCAATATATTTTTAAATTTCGGAAACACAGGCTGTTATTCGATTCATACCGAGATGGAGGCAGGTAGGAAGAGTAGGTCGCGGCGCCGCCCCTCCAACCCTGCTCGCCGGCCGCCGTGCACACAGGGGAGGAGGCAGAGGAGGCCGTCCGCACACGAGCCTTCTCGGCCGGCGGTGCGCGCGAGGAGGCGAGCGACGCCGCGCCCTACCTCCGCCGCCGCAGATTGGAAACGGAGAGAGAGAGGGGGGGAGATGGATCGAGAGAGAGAGAGAGCAGAGGTGGGGGAAGCCTCTCCACTTCCTCTCTCTGTTCTTAAATTCTTTTGGGAGGGAGAGCTCGCTTCCGATTGGGGGGAACACCTGGCGGGTTCGCGGGTCCGGATCCGACACAGGTCAAGCTGCACTGGTGCCTGCACCTGTTGCCTGTGTTGTGGGGCCCATGTGTCGGTGTCAGAGATGTGCTCCTGCCTCCTGCCGTGCTGGAAGATGCCCCTCGTGTTACTGATGATTAGCTCGGATTAGTTGGAAAATGGCGGCAGATGGAACCGTACAAGGGGTTAGTTAAGTATTGTTTGTATCGAAAGCTCCAATAATTATAGGGTTCATGTATTAATCCTTTATCTAACTACGTTCTTTCTAAAATATGGTTATTTTTTATTATACCTCATACTCTTTTTAAAATATAGCTATTTCTGATTATACTTTACAAAATATAGCTTTACCTAACTATACATAGTATGAGAGTTTATACTTTATAGTTTTTTTATACATATCACTCGGCACATATATAACATATGCTCGTAGGTGTGCTTCCTAACCCATATCCAAAGAGATGGAGACATCATTCAATTCATAATTTCACTAAATTTTTATTAAAAGGGTACTCATGTGTGTGTAATATTTGTGAACATCAGCATTTGAACTTTGGTGGTGAAGTGCTCCACCACTTTCCCAGCTTGCAGTAAATTAACATATTTTGACATTTTCGATCTCTTTTAAAATGGATGAATTCCGGAGAAATTTTGGATAAAATGAGCTAGCTCCTCTAGCAAGATTCCTACGTTCGAGGGAATCCTTTTTATCTCGATGCTACTTCCATTTTACATTGAGGCTTTGCTTTGTTGGCAAATGGCAATCAAACTGAAACTCTGGAATCGTATATATCGGATCATACCTAACTGCAGTAACATTGACACCATGAAGATGCTCGATTAATTTCCATAGGATAAGAACGAGGCAAATGCTCCTCCTAGTAACCAAGCACATCGCGCATGTACGCACACAGGCAACCCATTGCGATGACCTTTTTTTCTTGCTTTTTTGCAGCTAGTGACCAACCTATCCACAGCAAAAGCAAGTAAGCAGCAACACCATGGACGCCAATGTGTGCAAGTATATCCAGTTTAGGTAGTGTTTGTTTGTGCTCGTAATTTTTACTTATTCTCTTGTTTTTCGTTAGCACGTTTCTTGAAACATGAAGCGATATGTTTTTTAAAAAATTTTCTATATGAAATTATTTTAAAAAATTAAATAAATCAAATAGATCTATTTTTTAAGTTTGTAATAGCTAATACTTAATTAATTACGTGCTAATAATATTTTTCGTTTTGCGTGTAGCCATATGCACAAACGAACACTGACTGTATCCGGTTTGTGCTGACCCGTCGCACGCATGCAGCATCTTTTACAGTTTTTATGCTGGCTAGCGTGGCAGTTCTCGACTCTCCCAAGTGAGGCAAACGCAACGTGTCCTTTATCCTTTATGCTCCGCTTTGCTCAGCAATGGAGATTGGAGATGGCAAATGTGGATCAGCAATGGGCATGCATGGGCTCATGGTTTCTTCAAGCAAAAAGCCCATTCAGGCCCACTCGCTTCTCACAATCTGACCATTCTATGGGCGTCTTTGGTAGGAATTCTCGGGAATGATTCTTAATCGGATCAATTGGAGCTGAGCCAAACGGGCAAAAAATCTTCCCGATTCTCAGCCGAATCGATCTGCTGCTGTCGGCGAAATGGGACTGGGGGTCCCACAGCCTGCGGGGACGCGTGGGTCTCCGGCCACATCGGCTCCCCCGGGGGGCATATCCTGCACGACCGGCGGCCGGCAGGGAGGCCGTGTCTCCCGCCGGTCGTCCGTGCCCGGACGCGCCGCCTGCCGCCCGGGAGCGCCTCCTCCGGCTCCGGGCGAGTGCCGCCCGGGAGCGCCGCCTCCGGCCCCGGGCGAGTGCCGCCCGGGAGCGGGCCGTCCGGGAGCGCCTCCTCCGGCCCCGGGCGAGTGTCGCCCGTGCCCGGAGGCGCCGCCTCCGGTCGTGTGTGGCAACCAGGCGACCAGACCAGCCGCCCGCAGCACCCGACAGGGGCTCCTCCGGGCGTGGCGCAACAGGCGGCTGCTGGCATGCAGGTGCTCCAGCCGCCCACAGCAGCAACAGCTCCGGCATGGGCGTCGTAGGCAGACGTGTGCACAGGAGAGCTCGCCGGAAAAACTCTCTCTCTCTGTATTCTGGCACTGTGGACTCCCCTAATCTATAAAGGAGGATCCAAGCCACCGAACCGAAAGCAGCTCCAGCTCGAGCAATAGATAACAAGGCAACCTTTACTGTTCTTCTTCCCCAAGTCTCCCGGTTACGCTTCCGAGCTCCCCGGGTACACCTTGTAACACAACCATACACATTCTCCCACATAGCATACACACAGGACGTAGGGTATTACGCTCCGGCGGCCCGAACCTGTATAAATCCTCTCGCCTCCTCTGTGTGCCATTGTTTCTCGTCTTCTCCAACGCCTCGTACGCCTGAGAAACAGCTCCCCTGGCCGAACCTCAAAAGGGGGGTCTCCCGACTTCCCGCCGTCGAGGCTTCGTCCTCCGACAGCTGCGATTCTCAATTTTACACATGAATGAAAAATCAGGCAAAAGGCAGCCTCTTATGAGAATCGAACGAACGAAAATTAAAAATCTCTATAAAAATTCACAAAATTCTAATAAGAATCAGAATCGCAAGATCAGAATCATAGAATCTGAAGCTCTACCAAACAGGTCCTATTTCCTAGGCCCATTATAGTCTTAGGATTGCTAATTAGCGAGCGCATGTGCGTTTCCGGCGCACACTTTTATGTAAAAGTTTTCATATGAAATTTTTAGATGAAGGTTTTGAGGCCACAGTTAAAAGTTTTGTACAATTTAAGTTCAAAGTTGTATAATTTTAAGTTAAAAGTTTTGTATGAAAGTACTACTAAAAGGAAGAAAGGAGTGTGCGATGGCAACGCACGTAATTAGTAATCCCCTTGTAGTCTGGACATAAGCAGAACAATCTTTCTAAAATCTGAACAAACGGAGTTCATCCATTTTCTGTCAGTACAGTAGGTAAATCAAGTGATCAGAGTTGCTCCTGTAATATTTGCAGTAATTAACCACACTGCTAATGCTAGGGATTTTACATTTTTCATTTTTTTTTACCATAGAACATCTTACTCGAATAGGGATAGAATTGACGCAAGTGATTGCAGAAATAATTAAGCATCGACTAATTTGGCTGTGAGGGTTCTATAATCTAGTGCAGTCCTGTTTACCACAAGCACGAAGGCAAGCGTCTCTGATGAGGCGCATCTCGGCGGCGGCGTCTCTCATGGCCATCCTCTCGTAGGGCGCTCGCCGGGAGCAGCAGAGCCCGACCCTAGTGGCGGAGACCAAGCAATCACGCACCGTGACGCGCATCTCGCTCTCTTCCGACCACGTCGACGGCGCTGCCCCGTCGAGCTCCTGGGCCTGCAGCAGCAGAGCCTGGTCGAGGATCTCCTCGATCTTGTCCGGGAACGCACCGACGACGAACTCCGGCAGCGTCAGGCCGTCCCGGAGCTCGTCGTCCGTCGGCGCCTTCCCGGAGAAGAGCTCGAGGAGTGTTGTCCCGAAGCTGTACACGTCGCCGGAGGCTGTGACCTTCCCCGTTGTGCCGTACTCCGGTGCAACGTAGCCAATCGTGCCGCGTATGCCGATGGTGCTATCGGTGTTCGCCGCCACGCCATGGTTGGCCGGATCAAGAAGCAGCTTGGCGAGGCCGAAGTCGCCGATGCAGGCCGTCATGTCCTCGCCGAGGAGAACGTTGCTCGGCTTGAGATCGCAGTGGATGATCGGAGGGTTGCAGCTGTTGTGGAGGTAGTTGAGCGCGTCGGCGATGTCGACGGCGACGTTGAGCCTCTGGATCACGCCCAGGCAGCCGCGCCATTTCCCGGCCTCCATATGCTTCGCAGAATGCAGCCACCTGTCGAGGCTGTAGTTGGGCATGAAGTCGAACACCAGAGCTCTGAACTCGTTGCCCTCCGCGTCGATGCTGGAGCAGCAGGTGACAACGTTGATCAGGTTCCGGTGCCTGACTCTGCTCAGCGCCTCGCATTCCGCCATGAACGTCTTTGAAGCTCCGACTTGCCGGAGGTCGAGCACCTTCACGGCCACGACAGCGTCCTCGTGCGCGAACGCCCCCTTCGTCTTCAGTGACAAGGTCCCCCTGTACACTGAGCCATACTTCCCGGCGCCGACGAGGTTGGCATCAGCGAAGTCGTCGGTGGCTTTCACGAGCTCGGCGTAAGAGATTCTCGGGTAGTAGTTGCCGTTGAGAACGCTGCGAGCAACGGCGTTCGCGGTTCTTGATCTCCTCATCTTGCCGCGCCACCGGAGCGCGGCGAAGCACAGAGCTGCTGCGATGACAGGTATAGTGATCTTGAGGAACAGGTGAGCATGCCGGGTGGAGTTGCCCGGCGCCGGACATGGCGGCAACCGGAGCTGCGCCGGGCCGCCGCAGAGCGCGCTGTTCCCCGCCATCCTGAACCCGGTCATGTTCGCGAACACGCCGTGCAGTGGAACCTGGCCGTCGAGACGGTTGTACGACAGGTCGAGCTCTATTAGGGAGCTCATGGTCTCGAGGCTCGCCGGTATGCCGCCGGACAAATCGTTCCGCGAGAGGTACAGCTCCTGCAGTCCGGTCATCCTGCCCAGCTCCGGCGGGATGCTCCCGGACAACCTGTTGCCTGTCAGGTTCAGCCTCCTAAGCCCTTTCAGCCGGCTCAGAGATGGCGGGATGCTTCCGGTGAAGGCATTAGCGGCCAAATCTAGAAACTCCAAGCTCTGGCAGCTCCCCAGCTCGGCCGGCACCTCGCCGGAAAAGCGATTCCCCGACAACGCCATGAGCGCGACGTTCGTGAGCATTCCGACGCACGGAGGGATCGGGCCATCCAGCTGGTTAGCCGACAAATCCATCACCGACGACAACGACGAGAGGGTGAACAATTCTCTCGGGACATCGCCGGTGAGCTCGTTGCCGGAGAGGTTGAGCAGTGTCAGCTGCTCCAAATTGCCAATGTTGGGAGGAATCGATCCGTTCAGCGAGTTGCTGCTCAGGTCGAGCTTGAGCAGCCGCGTGAGCTTGCCAATGGCGGATGGCACCGGCCCGGCTAACTTGTTCTCCTCTAACAGCAGCTCTTGAAGGTTCTTGAGCTTGCCGATCGCTTCCGGGATCGCGCCGGTGAGGAGATTGGACTGGAGGCTCAACGTTTGCAGCCCGACGAGGCTCCCGATCTCCGGCGGTATCACGCCGGAGATGCGGTTGCTCGCAAGGTTCAGCGCCTCGAGCTGCGGCGGAAGGCGGGCTACGGAGCTCGGCATCGCGCCGCCGAACTCGTTGCCGTCGAGGAATATCTCAAACAAGGTTTCGCATTTGGTCAGGTTGTCCAAGAACTCCCAGCCGCCGGCGTCGGTCGCCGTGAGCTCGTTGTTCGACAGCTGCAGCGACTGCGGGCAGAGCTTGCCGATCTCGGCGGGCACCTGCCCGGTGAAGCTGTTGTTCGCGAGGCTGAAGAACTGCAGCGCTGTGGCGTTCGACAGCGACGCCGGGATCGGCCCGGTGAGGCGGTTCCCACCGAGGAAGAGGTACTGGAGGTTCGGCGTGCCCGCGCCCGCGTCGGCCGGGAGCTCGCCGCGGAATGCGTTGTTGGCGAGGGCGAGGCCTCGCAGCGACGACATGTTGAAGAAACCCGGCGGGATCTCTCCGGCGAGGCGGTTCTGCGTCAAGGCTAACATGCCGAGCGCCGGGAGGCGCGACAGGGCGTCGGGGATGGAGCCTTCCAGAAGGTTCTGGTCGAGCTCGAGCTGCACGAGCTTCGTGAGGTTCGCCAGCGACGGCGGGATGCGGCCGGAGAGCGAGTTGTGGCTGAGCCGGAGAACCGTGAGGTTCGGCAGCACGCCGAGCCATTCGGGAACGCCGCCGACAAGGTTGTTGTTGTTGAGGTACGCGACTTCGAGGCCGGTGCAGTTGTGGAGCGCGTCGGGTATCTCGCCGGTGAAGGCGTTGTCGCAGAGGCTGAGGTACCGCATGCGCCGGAGCAGGCCGAGGCCGTCAGGGATGCTCCCGGAGAAGGCGTTGGAGGTGAGGTTGAACACCACGAGCTGCGTGAGGTTGGCGACGGCCGGAGAGAGCTCACCGGCGAGGCGGCTCATGGACACGTTCAGCGACGTGACGCGCCCCGCGGTGCACCTCACCCCAGCCCACCGGCAGAAGTGCACCGTCTCGTTCCACGACCGGAGCGCGCCGGTCGGGTCCGACGTCACGCCGGCCTTGAACGCCACCAGTGCCTCCCTGTCGGTGTCCGCCGCCGCCGCCGCCAGTGGCAACACCAGCAGCAACACCAATGCAGATTCAACCGGCGTCGCCATGCTTGCTATAATTCACTGTGTAATTTTTTACTAGGTTTGCATGTGCATGTGGCTCAAGTGGAGTGTCACGATTCCATGCTTAGCCATGTGTTCAGCTAAATAGTTAGTTTAGTTTGTACCGTTGCCGTGATGGAACAACTGATCACAAAATCAGTACGAAAAATATCGGGAATGAGTGTAGCATTGCATTGGATTATAGGGCAGTCAAACAAGGAACCTGCTGCTCTGTTCATGACGGCTGCATCGAACGCTAAATAAAGCAGACACGTCACACTGAGCAGCTGAGTCAAACCACTCGAAGTTTTGAAAATATTTGGATTAGTTTGACCCTGATAGTAACACCCAGCTGGCACCGAATTTTTTATTTTTTTGAATCTTTCCATTTTAATTTTAAAACTAAACTCTATTAAAGTTATTTTCAAATCTGAATCTTTTACTATGTCACTATGTTTAGCGTGCTAAACAACACTATTAAGATATGAGTAATGGGTGTCACAATATGAGCCTGACATGGTAGAATCTTTGTCACTCTAGTCTAATTAGCGTGACCTAACAACGTTATCACGTGTTGGTTTAAATATAGAAATAAATTTTTAAAGGATTTATTTTAAAAAATAAAAATAATTAAATAATAAAAAAGATTCGCTGGCAGCTGGCTAGCTTGGTCTTCCTTGCAGGCCTCCAAAGTTCCATCAATTCGTGACAGGACAACTGGATCGACGGGCTGACTTTCTATGGAGCACTTGTACTATCAATCTAGTCGACAGGATGTTGTTATTCCTTTTTTTTTTCATCAATCAAAGATTGACTTTTATGTTAATGACAGGGTGTTTGACCTGGTCGTGGCCTATAATCGACGTCGCTGCGCTTGATAGGCTGAGCTACTTTTCTACTGAAAAAAACTCAGTTACTTTGGATGGAGAACTGGGCCAAAAGTTATAGGCCGATAAGCATAACGGCCCATGTGTTGGAGCCTAACCCAATGTAGGGTTGTAGGCGGCATCCTCTGAACCAAACCGGTTATAAGTAACTTCGTTTTGTTCAGCCTGACCCATGTGTGCTTCAAGAGGGCCTGGCCTGTGATCGGCCTTGGATTTGCATTTGTTTAATAGAGAATTTCTTTTATGGCACTGAAAATTTACCCTTTTTTTATATGCCAATTATGGAGGCCATGGCCCCGGATACCTCATCACAAGCATATGGGCCACTCGGATAAAGGATGGGCCGAGACTTGTAATTAGAGATATAGTAGCACACGGCAGACTTTGCCTTGTACAGTAAGGAATATACAGTCTTACTCGGGTAAGATGTATCTTTAAGAAGGAATATACAGTTTTAGTTGGGTAAGATGTATCTTTAAGAAGAAAATCCCTTGGCCGTAACCGACTGGGACTCTTACTTTGTACCCCTGTCCCCCGATATATAAGGGAAGGCAGGGCGTCCCCTGAGGGCGGAAGATCATTGATCGACACACATACTCAAAGGAATACCACCACAACTGAACGTAGGGTATTACCTCACATCGAGGGCCTGAACCAGTATAAAATCTCCCTGTGTTTCTTTGCAATTCACCGAGTTTCACCTTACCGAGTAGCCCTATAATCACATTGCCGGTGTAAAATATCGACAGTTGGCGCGCCAGGTAGGGGCTTCGGCGAGATCTACACCAACAATCTCAATGGATCCTACTTCCGGAGTCGACGGCGACAAATTCTCCCCTGGAGACACAATAACTGATGAGGACATCACTAGCTCGGATATGACCCTAGCTACCTTATGTATTCATCAACCAAAGGTGCATGCTTTCTACGTAAGATTTACGCATTATATATTTGAACAGCCGTTACTGCACCATGAGTTTTGTGTGTTCTTGTTTGTAGAGATACTTGCTTGAGTGAAGGGAAAGAGACCGATCGCAAGGAACGCATGGATGATTAAAGAAGTTGATTGGGGACCAAACCAAGACCTTATCCAAATCTACTCCTACATCATCATGTCATTTTTTGGTCCATAGAAAGCAAGAGATGAAGTTCTGCATGTTTTGGATTTTGATTTGGGCCTCCTGACAGCATCAATTTCAAACGGGCCTAGCTGCTGATCCAGAAGGATTCTCGGGGCCCATGAGTACTTGTTGGAAAGCTTATGGAGTCCACTTTCAGATGGTTTTGGTCCCATGTCAAAATTCCTCCTGAGCTGTCCGGAATCGTCGAAACAAGACACATACCTCTTTCAGTCCGAGTCTGTTTTGAACCTTGGGCCTTGTAATTGTATCGTGGGCTAAGCCCAAGGGGTGTGTGCCCTAGGGTTAACCCTAGGACGTCCCAACTCATATATATTCAGTAGCCGTCATCGTTTAGAGGTAGGTTTTGCTTAGATTATTCTGCCATTGCAGTTTCGCCGTCTAGATCGGTTTGTAGAACCCCAATTTCGTGTGCTAAATATTCATCTGTAATTCAGATTGCGTTCTTCCTTGTTCTTGTGAGTTTCTTCGATTGCTTGCAGGAATAAAACCTTCGTGGTGAGGTCGACTACGTGAGAGCGTGGTTGATAACAACTAGACGTGTGGGTGTAGCGGTTGCAAGGTGACGATCGCTGATCGGAAGCCTCAAAATGTGAACGTCTGCACGTCGCCAAATCGAACCTATCGGAAGATCGGGCACCCAGTCGCATCAATAACCTTCGGAAGCCTCAATTTCATCGCCGACCAGATCGGCAATCTCACCTTGACCGACGCAGATCCAATCCAACCGGCCGAGGAACTAGCCGACTCCGCGCCAGTCAGCTCGCAAGACGCTGCGCCAACTTTATTAATCTAATGGAGCAATCTTCTACTTCGCCGAGCTTTGGGACAACTCTCTCCTTCGGCGTCCGACTTGCGCTAGGCCTTGAGCCAGCCCGGGTTGGGTCAGGAGGGGGAGAGATCGTCAATCTCTCGCGTAGATTCGGCAGCACCGCATATCTACACCTTATGCGGCAGACCCGATCCCCCACGGTTCAGTTTGGACACGGCTCAGAGCCGCTTCAGATTGGATCCAGGGAGGTCGGAGTCGTTCTCACTCCGATCAACTATTTGGATTCCGACTCCAAGTTGGACAATAGTTCGGACGCTAGTTCGGATACCAGTCTGGCGAGTCTCCTTATCCCCCGCGAGATCTTCATGGCTTCAACCCCTCCACCAGAGGTGCGCTGACTACAAGAGGAGCAGCAAGAGAAGGCATGCTGACTACGGCAATAGGAGGAGGCCGATCACGAGGCTCGCAACGACGAGCTACGCAAGGCTGGGCGAACCGCTCAGCAACAGATCCTCCAGACAAAAGTTGGCGACCACGATGTCTTCATCACGCTACAACAGAATGTTGTGGCCGTCGCAACCCTGTTGGACACGATCCAGCTCGGGCTTGATCACCAGGCCACTCCGACTATCGCCAAGATTAAGGCGATGATCATAGTTGCTGCCTGTCAGCAGCAACAGCAGTCGGGCGACATAATTATACCGACCAACAAGTCGGGTTCTCCGGCAGCAGGCTCATCTACATCAGCACGACGTCGGGCGGCTGGCTCAAGTCGGCCACACGAGGAGTCGCGCCAAACGTCACTCGGCGACACTAACAACAATAATCAGCGGCGTCACCAGTACGATCGCCGGCCCAACCAAGACCTCCGAGTTCATCTACAACACGATCTTCGATACGACATCAACGCCCGGCGCCGATAACGCGAAGAGGAAGAGCGCCGCCAACTAGAGGACGAGAACAAGCGTTTTGGCCTTTACCACGAGCGGTTTAACCGCCGTGGTCGGAGCCGGAGCCCTCATGAAGATGAAAGCGTTCCAGCTTTCACCCACGATCTACAGGACGTCGACTGGCCGTCGGGCTTCAAGCCTACGGGGATAGAGAAATACGACGGCAAAACCAACCCTGAGTCCTGGCTCACCGTATACACCCTGGCAATACGAGCCGTCGGGGGTGACCACAAAGCCATGGCCAACTACCTCCCAGTCGCACTAGCCGACTCGGCGAGGACATGGCTGATAGGGCTCCCGAGGCGATCGATCGGTTCCTGGGGAGAACTCAGGGAGCGGTTCATTGCTAACTTTCAGGGAACCTACGAGAGGCCGTTTTTCGAGCACGATCTATATCAACTACACCAGAAGAAGAACGAGTCTCTACGCGAATTTATCAAGAGGTTCTCTGAGAAATGCAACAAGATCCCAATGATCAGAGACGAGGCTGTCATCGCCACCTTCCGCAAGGGAGTAAAGGACGCCCCATTCATCGCGAAGTTCACTCGGAAGCCACCATCCTCCGTCCGGGCTCTCTTCGATATGGCAAACAAATACGTCGACTCGGCTGAAGCGGTCGCAGAGGCCCTCGACAAGAAGAAGGAGTCCCGACAGAAAGAACAAAAGGCGAAAGCCGACAACGAGCCATCACAAAACAAGTCTGGCGGCCGCAAGCAGAAGTCGGACAACGAGTGGCCAACATGGAGCGAACTCGGTCACGACCCCAACGCAACAACGACTACTAGAAAGTCATGAATGGGCCTTGCCCCTTCCACCCCAAGGGCAAGCACGCGGCCAAAGACTACTTCATGTTTAAGAAGTTTGCTTCCGAGCAGGCTTCATCATCTGGCGTCGACAAGGACAAAGACAAGCCAGATTAGGGTCCGGCTGACAATTTTCAAGATCCGCAAGCCGAGCTCAACCACATTTTCGGAGGGCTGTCTGTCTACGAGTCCAAGCGGAAGCAGAAGCTTACAGCAAGAGACGTCAACTCAATCTCTACAGCAGACGCCCCCCAATACTTGCGCTGGTCAGAGACGTCCATCACGTTCACTCGCGCAGATCACCCAGATCGGGTTTTACACCCGGGACGCTACCCACTCGTCCTGGACCCGGTCGTGAAGAACATCAAGTTGAAGAAGGTTCTCATAGATGGAGGCAGCGCGCTCAATATTCTCTTCGTCAAGACCCTGGATGAGATGAAGATTCCTCGTTCAGATCTGCGGCCGAGTACGACGCCCTTCCACGGGATAATTCCCGGCCTGTCTTCAACACCACTCGGGCAGATTACCTTGCCAGTAACCTTTAGCACGCAGGATAACTTCCGCACAGAAAACATCTGCTTCGAGGTCGCCGACTTCGAGACTGTGTACCACGCGATACTCGGACGACCGGCGCTCGCCAAATTCATGGTGGTACCGCACTATACATACATGGTGCTCAAGATGCCAGGGCCAGCAGGAGCCCTCTCCCTCCGCAATGACGTCAAGCAAGCCTTCACCTGTGAGAAGGAGAGTTGCGAATTGGCTCAATCCCAAGAGGCGGCAGTCGGGCGCAACAGCATTTGGCAAACCGTCACAACCGAAGTCGAAGAAGACCCAGTTCTAGCCAAAAAAGCAGCGAAGTCAGGAATTTCAGCGGACTCTGACACGAAGAAGATCCCCCTAGACCCTTCCGACCCCTCCAAGACTACTCCAGTCGGGACCGGACTCGACCCCAAATAGGAAGACGCGCTCGTCACCTTCCTCCAAGCCAACAAGGATATCTTCGCGTGGAAACTGTCCAACATGACGGGCGTACCAAGGGAGGTGATCGAGCACGCCCTCAACGTGAAGACAGACGCCAAGCCAGTCAAGCAACGGCTGCGGCGCTTCGCTCAAGACCGTAAAGATGCTATTCGGAAGGAGATAACCAAGCTTCTCACAGCCGGGTTCATCAAAGAGGTCTATCACCCAGATTGGCTGGCAAACCCAGTTTTGGTCTGGAAGAAAAATAGTAAATGGCGCATGTGCGTCGACTACACCGATCTCAACAAGATGTGCCCTAAGGATCCATTTGGTTTACCAAGAATAGACCAAGTGGTGGTTCAACTGCGGGGTGCGAACTTCTCAGCTTTCTCGACTGCTACTCGGGATACCATCAAATCAGCCCGAAGGAGGAGGACTGCCTCAAGACGTCATTTATCATGCCGTTTGGAGCGTACTGCTACATCACTATGCCGTTCGGTTTGAAAAATGCTAGAGCAACGTATCAACGTGCAATTCAGCGGTGTTTACACACTCAGATCAGGCGCAACGTGGAGGCCTATGTCGATGACGTGGTAATCAAGACCAAGTCCAAAGAAGACCTCATCGCTGACCTGAAAGAAACCTTCCAAAATCTTCGAAGATTTAAGATGAAGTTGAACCCGGAAAAGTGTGTCTTCGGTGTGCCATCCGGCAAGCTACTCAACTTCATCGTCTCGCATCGCGGCATTGAGGACAATCTAGAGAAAGTCAATGCAATCATAAACATGGCACCCCCGACTAACCTGAAGGACGTCCAGAAGCTGACAGGCTGCATGGCGGCACTCAGCCGGTTTATTTCCCGACTGGGCAAACGGGGCATGCCCTTTTTCAAGCTACTGAAGAAAGCAGACAATTTCCAATGGACTCCCGAAGCCCAGCAAGCCTTCAAAGACTTCAAGAAATTTCTCACATCACCCCCTGTGTTGGCGTCATCCATGCCCCAAGAACCACTAATGCTATATCTGGCGGCAACTACTCAGGTAGTCAGCACGGTGCTGGTGGTTGAGCAATCTGAATAGGGTCACATCCAAAAAGTTCAATGGCCAGTCTACTTTGTCAGCGAGGTGCTTGCCGACTCGAAGACGAGATATCCACAGGTCCAAAAGCTGCTCTATGGCCTACTCATCATTGTCCGGAAGCTGGTGCACTATTTTCAAGCACATCAAGTCACGGTGGTCACATCGTTTCCACTCGGGGATATCCTGCATAACCATGAGGCCACCGGCCGAATCGCTAAATGGGCGCTCGAGTTGATAGCGTTCGACATCACCTTTCAGTCGTGGACAGCAATCAAACCACAAGCTCTAGCCGACTTCGTGGCCGAGTGGACAGAAGTTCAAATGCCTACATCAACAGCAAAGCTAGAGTACTAGACAATGTACTTCGACGGTTCTCTACGGATCGGCGGCGCCGAGGCTGGCGTCGTACTGACGTCTCCCACCGGCGAAAAACTCAAGTACGTCCTACAAATCCACTTCCCGACTTCCCACAATGTTGCCGAGTATGAGGCACTTATCCACGGGCTCAGCATCGCTATATCACTCGGCATTCGTCGACTGGTTGTGCGTGGAGACTCCCAACTCGTGGTAAACCAAGTTATGAAAGACTGGACATGTCTTGACGACACCATGGCGGCATACTGTCAGGAGGTCCGCAAGATGGAGAACAAATTCGACGGGCTGGAGATAACACATGTCCTACGACACTACAATGATACTGCAGATGAATTGGCAAACATGGGATCCAAATGAGAGGCCGTCCTGACAGGGATCTTTGTTGAGCAACTCATGGAGCCGTTAGTCAAGAAGAAACCGGTACCGGAGCAGTCGGGAGGCGAACCTACCCCGGCAACAGACGAGGTGCTGCACATATGTCAAGATTGGTGGACTCCCGTTCTCAAATTCCTCCTAGATGATGAACTCCCAGAAGATCGCAGTCAAGCCGAACAAATCAAACGTTGAAGCAAGAGTTTCTTAGTCGTCGGAGAAGACCTGTACCGAAGAAGTGCATCTGGAGTCCTCATGCGCTGCGTCACCACCGAGGAAGGCAAGCAGATTCTGCAGTCGATCCACTCGGGCGTATGTGGCAACCATGCCGCATCTAGGACGTTAGTCAGAAAGGCTTACCGGCAGGGATTTTTCTGACCAGCAGTAGTAACAGATGCAAAGGATATTGTTCGCACATGCGAGGGCTGCCAGTTCTATGCAAGACAAACCAATCTCCCAGCCCAAGAACTCCAAACAATCCCAATCTCTTGGCCCTTTGCAGTATGGGGGCTTGACATGGTCGGGCCTTTCAAGAAAGCGCCAGGAGGGTTCACACACTTGTTCATCGCAGTGGATAAATTCACCAAGTGGATTGAGGCCAAACCCGTTGCAACCATAACAGCGGCACGAGCAAAGGACTTCATCATAAGTATACTATACCGATTCGGGGTCCCCAACCGCATCATCACCGACAACGGTACTCAGTTCACGGGCGGCGTGTTTCAAGATTTCTGTAACAACTTCGGCATCAAGATCTGCTATGCGTCTGTGGCACACACACGGAGCAATGGGCAGGTCGAACGAGCCAACAGTATGGTCTTACAAGGTATCAAGGCTAGGATATTTGACTGACTACAACCATACGCGAGCCGGTGGGTACAAGAACTCCCATCTGTTCTCTGGTCTTTCAGAACCACGGTTAGTCGGGCAATAGGGCAATCCCCTTTCTTTCTGGTCTACGGTGCTGAGGCCGTGCTACCAACCGAGTTAGAGTTCGGCTCTCCGCGAGTTCGGGCTTACTCAGAAGACATCTCCAACAATACCCGATTAGTCGAACTAGATCAGTTGGAAGAAGCGAGGGATATCGCAACAATCCAGTCGGCAAGGTATCTTCAAGGCCTGCGTCACTACCACAATCGCAATGTCCGTGGCCGCGCCTTTTTGGTCGGAGATCTTGTCTTGAGAAAAATACAAACCACCAAAGATAGGTACAAACTATCCCCAATCTGGGAAGGGCCGTTCATCATAGCCGAGGTCACGTGGCCAGGCGCCTACCGACTGAAGACCGAAGATGGTACCCTCATCAGCAACTCATAGAATATAGAACAGTTACGTCCTTTCTATACCTGAGTTTTATATTTTCCCATGTATACAGTTTTTCTCTGACTCACTACGCCGCTTGTTTCAACCGAATAGTGAGTCGAGGGCTGCATGTATTATATGTGCTTTGTCAACAATATACGAGCTTGTTTTACTTAAGTTATGAAGTTTTACTACGACTTTGTCCCATTTGCCCGAGTACAGCACTCTGCGGTGAACGATTTTATTAAGTTCCTATAGACCAACTCGGTGCAGACTATATAGTCGGGTAAAGTTAATGACAACTGGGTAATAACTTAAAGCTTGGCGGCAGGACACATATATTTACACGTCTTTACAAAAATCCGCAATACACCGACTGCATGATATATTGTTCTTTACAGACCCAGGTCTCAGGCAATAGTCTTTGCAGTCGGCCTCGCCTTGGCGATCAGCTCCAGTGCTTCCTCAGGAGTCGTCTCCTCGGCAAACCCCTCCCCGATGGCTTCGACATCTGCCCTTGGGTAGATGGACTTGGTTATTGCCAGGGTCTGGGCCATGCTAGCAATGACATGCTCATTCGAGTACCTCTTCAGGGCACTCGGTGTATCTTTAAGGCGCTCCTCCAGTTGGAAGATTGTGCTAGAGCTGGTTCCCACAGGACGAGGATCCATCAGGTCAAGGAGCCCTTTCACGGACTCAACAAGGGTTTCCCGTGACTCCTTGACTATCCTGATCTCCTCTGCAAAGGCCTAAAACTGGATCTAGGAATTGGCTCTCGTAGCTACCCAGGTTCACCGATAAGTAAACTTGTTAAGAAAAGTTGCAGATGGAGTGATTAATGGATTGGCTAAGGTTATTGTCAGTGCGGGGGCTTACTTTTGTAGTCGGCCTCCCACTTGGCTATGGCCTTCTCCAGTTCAACCTTTTCCTTCTCGAGCTTGGTGTTGGCCTTCTTCAACTCGGCCTTCTCTTGCTCAAGCTCGGTTTTGGCCTTTGTCAGGTTGGCCTTGTCCTTTTTAAGTTCGGCCTTGGCTCTCTCGGCCTCCTTCAGCTGGTTTTCTCCCTCCGTTCGGGTCTTCAACTCAGCTTCGAGGGCTGCACGACAGATTAGTCAAGAACTCAATGTTGCAGTCAAGACACAACTGGGCAGTCGGGTACAAGACAGCTGGAGAAATATACTAGGTATTTGGTCAGGAAGAGGTATTCGGGAGGCTTACTCCTCATATTCTTGGCTTGGTCCCAATTTTCAGCCCTGAGCTGGGTGACGGCATCCCTCAGCCAAGATTCCCTTTCTTGGCTGCGCCCTTCCACTTCGGCTTTTAAAGCCCAGAGCTGGTCCAACTCTTGGAGCTGGGGGGCAACTCGGGTCAGGACCTCGCTCATCTTCTCCGAGCGATCAACAAGTTTCTGCTCGGAAAAACAAGTCAAAGCAGAGTCAAGCGTCAGAATACTCGGGCAAGGAAGACCACCAACATACCAATACAGCAAGAATCATACCCGAATCCCCTGGGACGCAACAAGTGTGGCGCGAAGCATGTCCTCGCGTTCTTTCTCCACTGCGGCTTCGTCATGTTTATAACTCTTCGCAGCTCCGTCGGCGACCGTCCAGTGGAACGTCCTCGGGAACTTGCGGGGAGGGGCCTTGAGTCTGGGAAGATTCAGCCTTTCTGAAGGTGGCGGCGGCAATGACGACAACGACGACGGTGACCAGGATGGCGATGGGGTCTTGGCCCCCAACTCGGCGGCCCCCATGGCTTCGGGGGCTGGCTCAGGAGCCGCAGCGACGGCTTCGATAACGGGTGCCGGCTCAGGGGCTGGAACAGCGGCTTCAACAACTGCCTCTTGGTCGGCCGGGGTCGGCGGCCCTGCAGTCGGGGCGGTCTCAGTTTCTGCGACTGGGGCCACTGTCGGCTCAGTAGGTGTGCTCGCCGGCGCTGGATCGGCTGGGGTGGGCTCGACAACAGGGGTAGTCGGCGTGGTTTCCTTAAGATCAATGTCGGCCCGCTTCCTGCATAACGAGTCAAACATCAAGACTCTTCAATGATGAACATAACTTTCAGAAGACCCAGAACGACCTACCTCTTGGAGAACTTGAGCTTTTGTCCGGGAGATTTAGGGGGCGGCACTGGAGGGCTGCTAGCTGTCGGGCCGGAAGGCGCGGCAGTCGGCGGCGCCATTTCTGTCCTGGTTGGCCCCATTCGCGGTGTGGCTGATTGGGGTGCTCGGGTGCTTGGCGGCGTTGGAGTCGGCCTTGCACTTAGCGGCGCTTGTGTTGGGCCTGAAGATGCCGGGCTCGACCGTGCCGGTCCCGGTCTGGGACTCGATGGCCTAGACGCAGTACTGGCGGGGTCTTTTATTTTTAGACTCCTGGCTGCAGCACTCAGCCTCATGGTCTCCTTCTTGCCCTGATCTACAATGGGTCTTTTCCCCGCTCTCTTGGAGTCGGGCTGGGCGGCAGAAGGGCTTCTCGGCCTCTTCTTCGACTTCGTGGCCGACAGCGAACGAGAATCATCATCAAACTCCTTGCACCACTGCAAACGATTCAACAATATACATCACACGATGCTAGGCAATTATGGATACATGTCTACAGGCATTCATCATAGAAGAAAAGCAAGGGTTACCTCGGGACGAGGCCGGTTTCGGTTATAAGCTGCGATGGAGCGCTCTGCGTCCTCGGTTTCGACCACCCCACTGGAGAAATAACTGAACAATGTTTTGGTCACTTTTTACTGGTCAGCCACCTCTCGGCTTTCTCGATTGGGGTCATTTTTCCCTTGGTAATCCCAGCAGAATTCGCTCCTCAGCTTCAATGGCTAGATGTGCCGGGTCAGGAAATGCTTGGCTACCCAGGGGCCGGTCAGGCTGGCTCTCTTAAATTTATCCAACCTCGCCAGCAACTGATGCACTTGGCCCATCTCTTCGAAGGTTGGATCCGATGACCAATTGGGCGAGACCGCCGGTGGCGAGCCGGTGAATGGAGGCAGGGAGGGTTCTAGATCAGAACAGTAGAATCACTCCTTATGCCAACCTTTCAAGGAGGATTTCAAAGGAAGATTGATATATATTTTCTTCATTTCACTCCTCAATTGAAGGCCAGCCCCCCCAATCACCTAGACCCTATTCTTGGAAGGCTGGGGCTTGATGTGGAATAAGTGCCTGAAGAAATTGAAGTGGGGTTCTACACCCAAGAAGCACTCATAAAGAGTCACGAATATAGAGATTTGCAGGATCGAGTTGGAATTCAGATTCACCAACTCTAATCCGTAAAAGTTAAGAAGACGGCTGAGGAACTCAGAAGAGGGAAGAAACAAACACCGGTCAAAAAAAGAGACAAAAGCAACAGTCTCGCCGGCTTGGGGATTTGGAACCGACTCACCCTCAGCTGGGCACCAGCGGATGATGTCACGGCTTTGCAGCCGCAGCGAGTTCTCCAGACTTTCCAGCTTCGACCGGCTGCAATCTGAGGTAGGCCACGACTCCTCTAATGCCCCAACGAAATCTGGAGCCCTCGGCATCGTTGGGGGACAAGAAGATTTAGGGGAAATGTAGTCGGGGGCTTGGAATGGACAAAGGACAACGGAATCGCTCAAGCTTCAATGGGGAGGGGCAAGCTATGTTGAACCCTAGCGGAGTGGGAGGCGAAATTTCGGCACGGAGTTGGGAAGACGAAACGATTGGTTGCTTGGGGAAGATGTGGAATCTTTTTTCTCTCCCCCAGTCTTTATAGAGCCTATGCCGACTCATGGGTTTGGGCTTACACAGTCGGTACTGGGCCACCAAGTTATGAGTTTCTACAGTAGCACGCTCAATTTGGGTCGTTCGCTGGCTGCGTTAAAATTGCGGTACAGGTGCTACCAATAGGAACCGATGAGGTAAACAGATATGCTTAATGAAGGCCTAAATTGCTAAACACATGTGTTTGGGTATCTGTTTTATCCACCAAGTATTGAGGATATATCCTTATAAGGATCACATGTTGGTCTTCATCAACATTAGGGATGCAAGTATCTCTCAAGTACACCTGACCACGCAATGGATTTATTTTCATAAAGTGGTACTCGGCCTACATGCTTGGCCAATAGTTGCCCTGAGCAACATTATTCCAGCCGATATGACGATGAAGAGTCTAACTTCCAAGTAGTGCACTACTCGGGAGAGACTATAAATATTCTTTCCAGCTGATATGACGCTGAGGAGTCTAACTTCCGAGTAGGACACCACTCGGGAAAGACTATAAACCCCCTTTCCAGCTGACATGAAGCTGATGAGTCCCATATACGAGTGGCATACTACTCGGCAAGACAATAAATCATATTCCGGTTGATGTGATACCGAAGAGTCTCATATACTAATAGTATACTACTCTGAAAAGATTATAAGGTTAAAGATCTTTGACTTTATGTTTAATTGTCTTCACAATTAAGCACAAAGTCGGGGGGCTACACCTAATAGGTGCGCTTATTCGGCGCACACTATTCATACATCCACATGAAGCTCTTCATAGTCTTGCTGCCAGCTGACATGAAGTAGGACTCGGGAAGAAGAAGCACTCGGACAAAGAGCATCGGGAGCAATGGACTCAGGCAATCTTCACCGTGGGGATGAGCACTCGGCATCAGCTGTGACTCAACTATGAAGGTCTCAGGGGCTACTGTGGAGTCCATGGGCCCCGGGTACCTTATCACAAGCATATGGGCCACTCGGATAGAGGATGGACCGAGACTTGTAATTAGAGATATAGTAGCATTGGCAGACTTTGCTTTGTACAGTAAGGAATATACAGTTTTAGACGGGTAAAATGTATCTCTAAGAAGGAAATCCCTTGGCCGTATTCGGCTGGGACTCCTATTTTGTACTCCTGTCCCCCGGTATATAAGGAGAGGCAGGACGTCCCTTAAGGGCGGAAGATCATTGATCGACACACATCCTCAAAGGAATACCATCATAACTAGACGTAGGGTATTACCTCACATCGAGAGTCTGAACCAGTATAAAATCTCCCGGTGTTCCTTTGCAATCCACCGAGTTTCCCCTTGCCGAGTAGCCCTATAATCACATTGCCAGTGTAAAACATCGACACCAATCGAATTTGGCTCTTTCCCTGTATGTCATTGGTTCAAATTTACATATCTTCTCATGCCACTATCGTCACTCCACAGCTTGTTTGAACCAATGGCATAAGGGAAAAAATCAATTTCGAGTAGCATATAAGTAAGCCAATGAATTTTCAATGAAATATAGGGATTGCCCCAACAAACCTCCATTTGATGGATGATTAAGTTATAGGAGTAGAAGTGTCTCTTTTATTTGGCAGTCTAACGCTATGACATAACCTTGTTGTAGTATTATGTAGCACCAAGGTCTGTTAAGGAAGTCTCTCTTGCCTTGGGTATCAGTTGAAGAAGTACAGCTATGATAGTTGGTAAATATATGTATTTTGTCAACATAATTAAACTAGTAATATCCACTTTGTGACTAGGTGCGGTTTTGGTTGGATGGCTCAATGTGCCACGCCTCAAGTTAGCCATGCCACGCTTTGTTAGCGTATCGTTTGTTTAGTGCTTCAATTTTGGCATGCCGCAAAAAGTTAGCCACCAACGAATGCTTTACTAGAGTTTTCTCTGACAAAAATGCGGCTACCAAATACTTCGCCGCAGTTGTGGCACTGGGCGCACACGCAGAGAGAGGGACAGCTTTACCCTTACCGTCCTGGTAAGAGCAAGATTAATAAAAGAGTCAGCTACTAACTATAATGGATAATCATATTATCTATAATAAGTATTAAAGCCAATACGTACAATAGAAAAATCTTATATTTATTGTAACATAAATATTTTATTATCTTTTAGTTCCACCATCTTCTCTCCCATCTCTCTTTTTCTTCCTCCCCAGAGTTCCACATCTCTTCCTTCTCCACAGGTAAGGGCGGCGGCCGGCGGGCACGGGTGGCCGGGGCAGGCCCCACTTTGCCTCGGCCGTGCATGCAGCCTGACGACTAATTAGTCATCGGCTCCCTCTCTCTTCCCCTCTCTCTTTCAGGCTATTAGAAAATTTAATGCGAAGCTTTTATAGCCAACTATTGTATCTACTCTAATGGCACGATTTGGACCGGGAACTTGCACCAACACATCGCACCATACTATCTTACCTTTTTAGATCTAGAACTCCTCCAAATCCTTCTTCAGTTCTTCTCCCTTTTATCATAGCTTAGCTCATGATGTGAGCTGTGCGCCGCCACATCTACTGTTGGAGCAAGATCAGACGCCATGTCCCTAATTCGACCAATACTTAGACAAATACTAACATTCTTGCTTACCAGGCACAGGGGTAACAAGAGTCATTTGGTCTATCAGGAGGGGAGAACATTTCATCAGGATGGAGGTCGAGAACATTTCCCCTTTAGAGTAGGAGAAATATCAAGGTCAAAGACGAAGTTTAGGACGCACACTAAGTAAGGAATATTTCTCCACGTGGTGTGGGGACCAGTCTGGACCACTCTGGACAGCTGTCCTGGGGAGACCGCAAATCTAGTGTGTAATGTCTAAATTGTCCTTAAGATTAGCGGTCTCCAGAAGCATTTCTGTAATCTTATTGTACGGCCCTAGGGCTATAAAAGATGGGCAAGTCTCATTATAAAGGATAAAAAATATTTAAGTAAATAGTGCTTTGAGTGCATTTAGCCCCCAGATTATATTTTGTAAAGATAAACGGAAGAAAATATTTTTCCGCTTATTCCTATTTTTTATTCGTGACCGAAGATCACAACATCTACCATTACTGTCATCACACCCACCTATGCAATCACAGTGAAGTGTGACCTAACATGGTTCTCAAGCAGGGATTTTGCCATTTAGAGATGGGAATTACTTTAGGTCCCGTTTGGAACACAGGAAAACCAAACACAGGAAATTACTTTAGGTCCCGTTTGAAAACAAAACATAAGAAAGAAAACATAGGAATATAAAACACAGAAATGTGGGTATAAAACAAAGGAATATGGAATACGGGTATAAAACAAAGGAATATAAAACAAGGAATTATGAAAAGGTAGGTGGAATGCAAAAAAAAAAATTAAGATGGTAATTTGATTATATCTTGCTAATTCTCTTTTATCATCAACCGAAGATCATTATTCTTATCTGGCGGTAGGAGGCACAACGAAATCAGCAAATGCAAAGCTGCCGCGTCACACATGAAAGAAAACAGAGGTTTGGGTGGATGTTTTATTTCATATGATTTGATTCCAAAACAAAGGAATGAGAAACTTTTCCTACACTTTTAATTTGCTCCATTCCTTTGTTTCAAACTCTGCTACTGCCTATTGATTTTTGAATCCATTACTTTCCCTCCATTTTCCCTTCAATATAATACAAACAAGGCCTCAATATGTTTTTTTTAAAAGTTTGTTCGCTGAGTTGTCACAGATCCGAGGCCTCAATGCATGAAAAAGAATCGGTTCTTCTTAGGCTCATATGTCTAAAACTATATATATTTGTGATGATTTCGTGAGTTGTACTCTATTTTCCTGCCGCATCCCCTCCAAATTTCTTGGTAGATTTGGCAAATAAAAATGTGTATTATCTTTATTATCTTTGAGGAGCTATTATTGATAAATGCATCACGGCACACAAATTTTTCTGGTAGTGATGATATATTGATTTGTATGAAATGAGTTTGGGATGTTAATCTCACCAATTTATACTTTGGGTGATTACACATGAGTATGGCTATAAACAAATATGTTCGCTAAACTTGTGGCAAATATTGTGGCAATAATAAAAACAATTTCTTATTTCAATTTGCCAAACAACTATAGCAAGTAGCACTGGTCAACAAAACAATACCGATATGTTTGCCTTAAAATGAATACTATCATATGCAGTAAGCATGCATGAGAATTAATTTCTTACAAGACTTTTTAGACCAATTTATCTTCTTTGTATCCTAACATCCCTTTTAATTTGGCTTTGTCATCAGGTCGATGAACCTATTGCGAATACTCTGAAAGCAAGATTGTGTATCCATTCGGTGTCTTATTGTTTGAAAAAGCATATTAAATCATATAATCAGTTTTATTTATTTTTAATCCTAAATCTTTATATTTTAAATTACATTTCTACTTGGACTCTATGGTTTAATCCAGGCTGTTATAATCTGTACGCACACCTTTAAATCAATGGCTTAGAATTTTATTTTTCTTCAATTAATGTAGGAATTTCTAGACCCTAAAAACGAATGTGGTGATTCTTTTTCTATTACAAGTTAACATATCCTACTCGCTACTATTAAAAGATTACTAATTGTGTCATCAATGGTGTTTCTTTGGCTTTTAATGTCTACTGTCAATAAAGACAAAGTTAGTATAATTTTTCTACTTCTGTCTCTCCCGTTTGCTACATGTGTATATTGATTTGTCCTTTTTATATATCTACATATTATTTGTGTCCATATTGATCGCTGTTCGTTTTTCATATATGTGAATATATTTTGCTGTTATTGCCGTGATAGATTGCAGTCGCAGATTTCATGGCGCAGTTTGGATTGGTTGAATCTAGAGCTTTGGATCATGAAGCATTAAATATTGCAGGAGGAGCTCGTTTGTCGTGTTTGCGGATTCAAGATTATTTTACCATCGATATTAGTGATATCTACCTAATAACTCGGTTGATGGCTAATGTCTTTCCCCTCATGAGCTCTAATAACTCAGTTAATGGCTAATATCTATCCCCTCATGAGCTCTAATTATATTGTGAGTGTGAATGAAATCTATTATCCTCCTTTCCCGATTATATTATGACTGTGAATGAAATCTATTATCTTCCTTTCGTGATTGTATCATGACTTGGGATGGATAATGAACAATGTTCTATATATCTAGAAACAATCATGTGTGAAAGTGCATCTAGCTTCTTAAGTGGGTTTTGGTAGATTAATGACCAAACGGTTAAGGGACTAATGAGTTTATCGAGAAATGTACAGATTAGTCCCAGGGTGCTTGGTGTGAGGCATGAAGACCCCCACAAAAACATAATGCAAAGCGGCGAAGTGACTCGGAGTTTATTTTAATTTCTTTTGAGTCGTAGGAAAGCCGTACTATCAAGAGAGGTTATAAACAATGTTTTAAGACCACTCAAGTGTTTAAGATCCAACTAGCTGAGAGTATATCACTTTGGCACAACACTTATACTTGGGTTGGGTGAGTTTTGATATTAGGGTCGGAGGCTCCTCCTCCTGGGGTTGGAGGCTCCGACAGCCTTTTTTAGCAGGGGACTAAGTGCTGGCAGGAGGTTCCTACCCCTGGGGTCAGAGCTTCCTGGCCAAAATCTGTAAGTAACGGCTAAGTGAGGTATACCAGTGCCTATAAAGCCCAAACCTTATTTCTAGATGTTGGTTGGCCATTCCACTTTCATTTCACTATCTCTTAGCTTTTCCTAAGGTTCTTTGAGCTCTCTCAACTAGTTCTAGTGCTTTCTTTGTGATTCTTGTGAGGATCTAGTGGGGTTTTGAGTAAGATTTCTTGAGAGAGGGCTAGGAGGATCTTGTGCACTTGAGGATAGACGCGGATCAGCTGTTTGGAGCTTCTTACTCTTAGAAGGTGACCTCCTAGACGGTTAGGCGTCGTCAAGCTTCCTCAAGTTATGGATTGTCCCGGGAAAATTTGTGAAGGTGAACCTCGCCTCCGCAAGAAAAAGAGGTAAATTTGAGTGCATACCAAGTTGATCTTCGTGGTTGCTTAGGGAGGCAAGGGGTCAATCGAGACCCGCTCTCTAGAGCTCCTCAACGAAGACATAAGATCTCTGTGATCCGAACTTCGGGAAAAAAAATCCTTGTGTCTCTCTCTTGCTTGTCCATTTATCAGGTTATTTCATCTCTGTACCTGCTTGCATCTTGTCTCTGTATACTTATTTGCACTAGCGTTGTTTCCTATCAATTTATCTCTTTTTGAAATGGCTTGCTAGACTCAACTTCACCCGGTCAAAACCTCCAGTGTTCTAGGTCGGAGCTTCCGACCAGCCCTCTCGGCCAGCCCGAGAGAGCCGGTCAGAGCTTCATACCCCTAGGGTCGAAGGTTCCTACTAGAATTTTACTATTGCTTTTCAAGAATTTTCAGAAATGCCTATTCACCCCCTCTAGGCGACATCAACAGGCTTTCAATGTGTACTCATCATGGAGGAAAAATTTTGTTTTTTTATAGGTGTGCTTAAGGCTGGACGAAAAACTCGAAACTCGCTAGCTCGCTTGACTCGCTCGTTAATGGCTCGGCTCGAGCTCGACTCGTTTAATAATGAGCCAACTCGTATTATAATGAGCCAGCTAGGTTTATAATGAGCCAGCTCGAGCCAGCTCGTGAGTTGCTCGCGAGCCATAACGAGCCAGTCAATTATCAAGCCAGCAACTGAAATTGGGTCGGCCTATATGGCCATACATCCCTCGGCAGCCCGCAGGCAGTCGACTCCACTTCCACCGCAGCCACAGTCACGGTCTTTTCCCTTTCCCCTCCCGACCCCCAACCCCGAGCCGCCGCACGCCGCACGCGCTCGGCCGCACCGCACGCAGTTCCTCGCCGCACGCAGGCACGCAGCTCCTCTCCGGTCTCCCATCTCCACACGCAGCTCGCCGGCTTGCCCCATCCCATCCCGAGCTCGAGCTGGTCATGGAGGATGAGGAAGAGGTCCGAGGGATGCTTCCTCCGGTGGCGGCAAGTCTTGAATCGAGGAGCAAACGCAAGATGGTGCCGCCCTCGATAGGCAATCGCGGTGGCCGCGGTCGTGGTCGAGGATCCGCAGCCGCAAAGTCCACTACTCCATCGGCCTCCATATCAATAGAAACAGACACGGTATGTATTTTTCTTGATGCTTTGATCTGTAGGAGATGTAGCCTAGAATGTGTCATGTGTGTGATTCGTGTGAACATGTGCAACCGTGCAGGATGCCACTATGCCAATATATTTATGTTTATTCATGTGAGCATATGTGATTTGTGTAATCTGTAGACTGTAGTCTGTACGCTAGTTGTGCAGCAAAATTGATTTTTGACATGTATGTAATCTGTGTAGCAGCACATCGAGCCTTTGGCGAAGGATGAGGATGGCGGAGAGAACTTTGACATGAATGATGCTACCGCTATATCTGTAAGCGTGCCGTCAGATGATGATGAAAGTCAGGAGGAGGAGGATGGAGATGATGTAAGCGTGCTGTCAAATCCTTCAAAGGCAGCTAGAGGGCGGAAGAAATTGAAGGCTGGGGCTGGTATTCATTTATCTCCTTCTAAGACCAAGGTAAAGAGAGGAAAGAGGGCTGGTTGTTGGAAGTATTTCAAGGAGATAAGTGTTCAATCTACGATGGAGTTTGGTGTTATGGTGACAAAGGCTAAGTGCAGATTCTGTCATAAGAGTTATGTATACCGTCCAGGGGGAGCAACTTCACAGCTGAACCGCCACCTTGCCTGCTGCACACAGTTTCAGAACAAGCTTGCTAAGGCTAAACGACAACTTGCTCAAGGTACACTCAACTATGTTGCAGATGATGGCTGTCTTGTTGTTAATCCTACTGAATATGACCATGAGCACACTAGAAAATTGATTGCAAAGATGATAATTGTCCATGAGTATTTGTTTAGGATGGTTGAGCATAAATGATTTAATATCTTGATGAAGTGGATGAATAGCAACTATGAATGTATTGGTAGGAAGACTATTAAAAATGAATGCATGAAAGTTTATGAATCTGAGAAAGAGCAGCTAAAGAAGAGTCTTAGAGAGGCTGAATCAATAAGTTTGACAACTGATTTGTGGACATCCAATCAAAATGTTCAGTACATGTGTTTGGTGGCACATTACATAGATAGTGATTGGGTTTTGCAATGCCGTGTTCTTAACTTTGTTGAGTTAGATCCTCCCCACACTGGTTTGGTGATAGCTCATGCTGTTTTTGAGTGCTTGGTGGAATGGAAAATAGAGGATTAGGTTATGTCAATCACCCTTGATAATGCTTCAAATAATGATACTGTTACTACAAATTTGTTAGCCAAGCTGCTTGCTAGAAAGAATGGTCAGTTTGATCCTCAATATTTTCATGTTCGTTGTGCTGCTCACATAGTCAATTTGGTTGTTAATGATGGTCTAGACCAAATAGAAGGTCTCATAAGTGACCTAAGGAATACTGTGAAATATTTCAAGAGGTCTCCAAGTCGCCTGTACAAATTTGTAGAGGTTTGCAATGATTATGCTATTAAAGTTGGGAAATGTTTGTCTCTTGATGTTAAAACAAGGTGGAACTCAACATATAAAATGCTTGACACTTGCATTGAGTATAGGTCTGCATTTGGTTATTATGCTCAAGTAGACCAGAACTATGCATGGAAACCTACAGAATCTGAATGGAACATATATGAGAAGATTAGACCAATTCTAGGAGAGATGGCTGGAGCAACCACTGCATTTTCAGGATCAGTTTACCCTACTGCTAATGTCTTCTACCCTTACATTTTGAAAGTCAAGATTGCATTGTTAACGGCAAAAAATTCTAAGGACCCATATTTGAAGAAAATGGCTGCTGCCATGTTAGACAAATTTGATAAATATTGGGAAGAGAAGAACAATGTAATGGTTATTGCTACAATCCTTGACCCTAGGTTCAAAATGAGATATATTCAGTTCTATTTTAGTCAGCTTTATGACTCCTCAAGGTGTGAACAAGAGGTTGCTGATATAAAAAAAGAGTTAGAAGAGCTCTACAAGAAGCATGAGTTGGAGCAACGCCGGAAAATGGGTGGCAGTAGCAGCTCATCAACCACTCAATCAGCCCCATCATCAAAGGAAACAACCAGCTCAGTGGCTTGTCTTGTTTCAAGTGAATTTCAGTCCTTTCTAGAGTCAAGTGCTTCAGAAAGTTCAAAATCTGAGTTACTTATCTACCTAGATGAAGCAAACCATCCTTTACATGATAAGAATTTTAACTTACTTCACTGTTGGAAGGTGAATGCTCTTAGATTTTCTGTTGTGTCTAGTATGGCAAAGAAGTTCTTAGCTGTCCCAGCTAGCAGCGTATCATCTGAGTCCACTTGTAGTTGTGGAGGTAGAATTCTTGATGACTATAGGAGTTCTTTGAAGCCAGCGACAGTTCAAGCACTAGTTTGTGCATCTAGCTGGATACGAGGTTCTAAAAGTCCTCCTATTATTCTGGTATGTGATTTTTAGTCTATTTTTCAACTCCATTTTCCCCAAAGTTTGTGTATGTAAATATGTAATGCTTAATTCTTTTACTGTTTTTATAGGGAGAAGATGGTGATGATGGTGACATTGAGAGTGTGGAGCTTCCCAGCAGTGTGGTGGAAAGCAACTAGTAAGTCTATTTTAGAATGTCCAGCATTGTGGTGGATATCATATTTGTTCTCACTTGATGTGTTCTTCACATACAGGTAACAAGATATAAAGGGGGAACAGAACTAGGGACCTGTTGGCTGCGCTCCATGGCTGCTTTTGACTTGCTTTTGGTGTATATATATTACCTACAAAACTGATCAGTCTACCACTCAAGCTGTAGCTCATTTATTTTGCTTCGTTCTTGAATTCTGTATGGATGAATGGGTGATGTGTAAACTGTATGAGTATGACTATCATGGACTCATGGTCATGGTCATGGTGGGCTGGCTGGACAAAAACTTTGTGGAATTGTGGATCAATCGATGGATGGATTATATTCTCCCTTGTTAAATTTATAAGTACTTTGTGTTTGTTGCTCACTAGCTTTTATAATCTCCCTATATTGTGTTTTTATGATTTGGCTCGCGAGCCAAACGAGCTAGCTCGAGCTTTTTAGTGAGCCGAGCCGAGCTACTCTGCTGGCTCGTTTGTATAACGAGCCGAACCGAGCCAGTATGTTAACGAGCCGAGCTGTAACGAGCCGAGCTATAACGAGCCGAGCTGGCTCGATATCCAGGCCTAGGTGTGCTAATTTATCTTCTTGATAAATAAAATAGTATAGTTGATTGCCTGCAGCTTGCATTAGTTACCATTACTGCTTGGAGAAGTATGACACAACACGTAGCACATGCTGCCAAATTTTGGGCTGTCAACCCATTTATACGACAAAATCTACACTCCTAGATCACTTTGTTTGTCTTGTTCAAGTTAGTTTGAGCACGTCTATTGACTTCATTCACTACTCATACACTACATCTTATGTGTATACGTGTTTGTGAGTCACCCTCCAGGCAGTGAGGCCACAGTGATTCCTAGTGATTGAGCCAGTCGCATTGAATCATATTCTAAGTACCAAGCACTAGAAGTTATGTGGCATAACTATGGGACTTACAAAAAGCACTCTTTTTACTAAGACAAGAACACTATTAAAAAAGTACTCACACTTCTCCTTAGGTAGCTACTTAGCTTCTAATGCTCATGTTCCACCATGACAATGGCATGTCAATAGGGAGATCCTCTATTTATAGAACTTCATGTCCATTGAATTTTTGACACTTGTCAAGATCTTAAGTAATGTATGCCCCCCCCCCCCGGCGCATTCTTCTATTAGAAATACCTAGTAGCTAAATCTTTCCTAATTTATTTATTTTGGCATTCCAGTGGTTTCCCTAAGATGTACCTTGTTCATGATAATTTTGGAACATTCCAGAAGATATAGATTGCCTCCTTCAGTAGTATATATTTTGATCACGACATTGCTGCTTTCTAGCATGACATTGGTCACTATGTGAAAGAACTTGTAGTTGTAGATGTGTGATTCATTAGTCAAATATGAGGTGTCGAGATGTGAGACATATTGAGAAGTAGTGACAATGACCCATTACTGATGCTCGTTTGAAAATTAAATGAGATATAGGGAAGTCATTTTTTTCCATTACCTATGCTGTAACACCCTATTTCCGTTAACCAATATAAGCTAATAGGAGCGGAACGTCTTTACTTGTATTACCTGTACCATTCTCAGGAATTCAACTGGTACATGCAGGACATCGATGGATCATAGCCAAACCTGCTTTATTAATAGATAGAGTTGTGGACAGATCCTGGGCATGCAACGATACACCACAAAAGAAGGCAGCAGAAGCAAAAGCTAGACCTAATAGCCCACAAGCACAGCTTGGGACCTAGGCTGAAACCCTAAAAGTCTTTGTATTCAGCTTGTTCGTGAAGATATTCATCAATGGTTGGATCTTCGTCTTCGTATATTTCTAAAGAGGGGATATAGCAAAGGCGAGTACACGAGATACTCAGCAAGTCACGGAAATATTGTGGTATGCAATGCTTATCAAGGATGGCTTGGGTTTATTTCTCAAATCAGTTTTTAAGTCAAAAAACTCTTGTTCTTTTGAAATCCTAAGTGTGCTCTTCAAGTTGTCGGATTGAGTCTCACGCCTCAATCCATTTCGTGAGTTGCTTTGCAACAACCCACCACAATTAATTATCGGAAAGAGACTCACGTCTCAACCCATTCCACAAGTTGTTGTGCAATGACTTGTCACAAATCTGACTCGGAGTGCACTGTCTCGGACAGTACCTCCATTTAAGTGCATTGATCACTTCCTTTACTTTCTCTCACACCAACCAACTTTACCACTTTAACCTCAACTATGGTGTCATACGACACCCGGGTGACGCAGTCCTGTTTCAGATCACTTAGGTCTTTCATTGGCCACACAAGTCAATTCTGGTAACAATTCCTAACCCACAAACAATTTTCACAATATTTTGCAAACAAATCTATGCTAGATGAATCATGCCACATCCGCCCATAACCATGAGCATGTCTGTTCGAACAATTTTTAACTTTTGCAAAGGGTGCACACTTTACCCACATGAGGCGAGCTTACTCCAATCACCCAACCCGTATTGACCAGTTATAGTTGGTGAAGGGAGGTTCGTGATAAGGTCTTTCCAAAGCGAGCCTAGGATAGCCCATTTCCCTATAGAAGGGTCCCAGACCAAGTAATAGGAAAACACATTTCCTGTACTCAGGGTCATGGGTATATCACCCTTTTGGCACCCTAACGACTCCTCTTCTATTAACAACCTGACCACCCTAGATCCACTAATAACTAGGCCTGGGCATCCCATATCACCCATGTAGTCGTACTGTTTTATGATCAGTGCAATTTCTTAAGGTATCATTCCTTACATGCCATGTGAAGTCGGAGCCACATAGGCAGCGACAACCTATGATCAAAATTTTCTAAAACTATTTTATTTCTCAAACACACAGCGACACATGCCGAGTTTAAAACCATTTTACAACCCTATTTTTTCCATTGTTAAGTTATGTGAACAAGGGAGTCGTCGATACTTGCACTCGAAGAGTACAAGTACCAAGATGACTTCAGGCCTATAAGAGTTTAGGGTAATCAATCAATCAATCAAGGAAAGTGTCGATGTTTTGTATCGGCAATAATTATATGGGGCTATTCATAAGACCTAAACTTAATGGATACGAAGGAACACGAAAGAGTTTATCCTAGTTCAGGCCCTCAAGGTGAGGTAATACCATACTTCCAGCTGTTGTGTATTGCCTTCGAGGTTTCTTTGGCGAGATTG
Source organism: Oryza meyeriana var. granulata (assembly GCA_003991445.1). Taxonomy (NCBI): domain Eukaryota; kingdom Viridiplantae; phylum Streptophyta; class Magnoliopsida; order Poales; family Poaceae; genus Oryza; species Oryza meyeriana. The sequence goes on from RYFJ01003284.1 coordinate 47,374, forward strand.
TAGTGTGTATGTTGATATGCCCTAGTAGGCTCCTTGCCTCCCCTTATATACCGAGGAGACAAGGTTACATGGTAAGAATCCCAGTCGAACTTGACCAAGGGATTTCTCTTTGGGACACAGCGTAACCGGCTAGGACTATATCTCTTTCCTTGTCGTGCAAGGTAACATAAACCGAGTTCTACTATATCCCTAATTACATGTGTCAGAGGAGGAAACTCCAACCGCGGGGAGTCTGGGGACCCCCCTTTTGAGTTCGGCCAGGGGAGTTTGTTCCAGGACGGCTGCGGCATCCGGTGGATAGATGCTCGGGCCCGGGGACCCGAACTGAGAGATAGCAGGAGAGAATGACACACAATGAGACAGGAGGAGGTAGACAGGTTCGGGCCGCGCGGAGGCGTAATACCCTACTCCTGTGTGTGTTTTGCTATGTGGAGATGAATGTGGTTGGCTTCTTACAAGGGGTTCATCAGCCCCGGAAGCTCTACCGGAAGCCGGACATGGAGAAGAAGAGGACTAGAACTCTACCAAGAGAAGCTTAGACCAGCCGAGGTCCTCTGGAGAAGTCCCCCCTACATGCAGGCATGGACCCTCCTTTTATCAACTAAGGGGAGTCCACAGTGCCCAGTATACAGAGAAAGCTAGCTACAGTTTGTCTTGTCGCACGCACGCGGCCGCCGGTCACGCCGCGCCGGAGGGACGTCTAATCGCCGCCTGGCTCGGCTGCTGCGGGCGGCTGGAGTTGGTCTGTTGTTGCCACGCCGGAGTCGGTGCTGCATGTTGCCGGGCTGCTGTGGGCGGCTAGAGTATGGAGATGTGACAGCACGTGCCTCCGCTGCCAGAATGTGGAGAATCGAGGCCCTCTCCGCCGAAAGTTCTCTGACGGCACTGGGAGGGGGCCCACGGAAGGCCATCATGACGGTGTACGTATGTCCGACCGGGAGACAGGCGGGAGGCGCCTGTTAACGCCAAAATTTGGCACGGTTCGTGTCGGACTCGGTTAAGGAAAGAAGTGATATCAGCCATTGGGAGCTAATCCAGAAGAAGCCGGATTCGGGAAGGAATCGTGAAGACCACGCTATGGCAATTAATTACCTTATCTATAAATTAGGTAGTTTTAATACTGTTTAGAGAAACATGATCTCGTGTCCGATCAGGACTTGTTAGTTTTCCTTTTATAGATAGGAAATTCATGTGCCGTGTCCTATTAGGACTGTAATAACTCGGGGTATATATACGTATGCCCGGGTACCTTGTAAACTATCCACACAGATCAATCAAATTCGGTGCATCGCCACCCTTTCGACGGGTTCTTGCTTCTCGAGCGGGGCTGCATCGGTTAGGTCCGAACTCCTGCGAGAGGGTAAGACTCGTCACCCCTTACCCAGGTGTATCTGCCCTGTCTACGGCTGCATCGGTTCGGTCCGACCTCTTAGGCCGATCAGGTATACCACATCACGCGTGCGTAGATCTTATCAGTTTACTGGGGGCGATTTATCATCAGTTCGTGCTGCATCGGTTGGGTCCGACCTATGAACTGCAGCGGATAAATCGTTCCTGCTAGGTTGATGGTTTTTGCGCAAGCGTCTTATCGGAATGTATAGCCGGTAAGTTATCTTATTACATCACAGTTGCATTAGGTCTATCGGCTTGTTGAGGTTCCTTTACTATTATCGATCTGTGCTGCATCAGTTAGGTCTGAACTACTAGATCGATAATAATAGATTTATCCTTGTCGAGCCGATCGGTGTATATGCGACGTTCTATCGGAGTGCTTAGCCGATAGGTTATCTTTCTATAAAGCCGACTGTATTATCTTTACTATTTTGGTCATCTACATTATCATCGGTTTTCTAGCCGATGCACATGCGTTTCCTTGGCAGTCGGCTAGCTTACTATTCTGCCTATCTATTTTATCATCGGCTTCTAGCCGATGCACATGTTATACTGACAGCTTATCTATTTTGCTTATAGCGTTATCGGTTTCCTAGCCGATACACAGGTGGCATCGCCATCGGCTACAAGGAGCCTACATCAGTCGTATCGGCAAATAGCCAGTGTCAGTTGCTTGCTGAACCGGGCACGAGCACAAGCGAGACCCGGGAGCGAGAACCCGAGCAGAGACCCGGGCGAGTAAAGCGAGGGCCCGGGCACGAGTATAGCGGCGATCGGCTGGAAGGAATCCGTATCGGCTTACTGGCTGATTGGATCAGTAATCAAATTTCTTCATCTCCTTGTCAATTGCTGGGTCAAATTGACTGGCACGCCTACGAACCTCAACAATTTAGGACCTGCACTGGAGCTAAGCAGATCTCCTAGGCCTTCGTATGTTCAATCGCATCAAACCAGATCATCAACAACCTTCTTGGCACACCCGGTGGTTTTTGGTGCGAACAGCGCCCCGTCGCCTCGTCATTAATGCGGGTAGTTGGAGAGTTGGTCCGCTGAGTTCCTCGAGACAATCGGCCTCAAGACCGGGCAATCGGCACCTGGGTAAGGCAATCGGCGCCCAGGAGGAAGGCAATCGGCACCCGGACAATCGGCCTCGGGACCGGGCAATTGGCACCCGGGCAATCGGCCTCGGGAACGGGCAATCGGCAATCGGCCTCGACACCCAGGACCGGGGGCCGAGTCCGTGGTTCCCGGGCCCAGGGGGCGTACCCGGGGAAGGGGCACCCGGGACCGGACGGTGCCCGGACTCCACGTACTTAGAGGGAAGAGGCCGTAGTCGGCCGTCGCCGATGCAGAATGTGGCCCCGGAGGAGCCGCGTGGCCGAAGACCCACGTGACCCCGGGGTATGTGGGACCCCCAATCTCGTTTCGCCGACAGTGGCCCCTGGCCCTGTTGCTCGGCCGGGATCAACTCCGGGCAAGAACAGGGCACGTCTTGAAGAAACGAGGGGACCGGGGTCCGGCTGTAACACCGTGGATATGTGCCTGGGAACCAGAGACCCGGGCTAGAAATACGGGATGAATCGGGACGACTTCCCCGGACTCGCACTCGCCAAGCGATGCTGTCCGGGTAATCGCGCCCCATCTAGTTGTGAAAATGTTGAGGAAGCCGTGGTGGTTCACGAGGAGCATGGAAGCCGTGGCCGAGACCACTGCAACGGAGGCAGGTTCCCTCGACCGCGGCGAGCAACCTTGTGGAGCGATGTCTGACGAGGCCGAGGGAGATGCCAGTCCCCTTCTGACGCCGCCCGGGGTCCGGTTCGAAGAAGACCAGTGACCTCCCCCCGTGCGACAACATCTCCGGGCCTCCGCTCGTGCTTGCGCTCCGATTTTGCCTATCTTGTGCAAAGAGAGACATTTGTATATGTATAGGATCATGTTTATATTTTCGTACCTTTGCTTATTGTGTCGTTCGGAGGTTGCTTGTATTCGGGGCCGGTGTCGGGAACGCCGAGTACCGGCCATCCGACAGCGAGAGCCAGTAGCCACGAACAGCCGTAGAGCCTGAGACCCCTATCCGGGCCCTGGTGTAGCCGCCTGCCCCGGGAGCTCGGTCCCCAGGGGCAGCGAACGCGATGGTTGCCCGCCCCGGGAATCCGATCCCCAGGGCCGCGGGCATCCGAATGTGAGCCTTTCGGAGCGATTAAGTCCGTTGCCCGTGCCCCGGGAGCTTGGTCCTGAGGGACCGTGAGCACCCGAGCGCGGGTCCTGCGGAACGGTTAAGTCCGTAGGTTCGACCCCTTCTATCTTCCGGATCCGGGGGCCCTCCGGCGGCGGCATGGATCAGAGGCTGTGGCAATGGCGAATGACAGCGATCGTTTTGGGGATCTTGGGTTACAATGGTGATTGGGAGTCGGTGAGGGGCTGAGAGGTGTCGTGGTGCTTCGGGGAACTCGGTGGTGGTGGTTGCTTGATCGAGTGGAGGTCCAGAGAGGTGGATCGGCGGCGGGGCTAGGAGCCGTTCGTCAGCGAGGTGAGGGTCTAGTGTGTCTTGCTAAATGGCAGCCAAAAGAAGTGGCTCCGGTCCTATTTATAGATGAAACTCAGTGCTAGACGATGGTGGACAATGGCGGTGGCTACAGCGGCAGCATGACGTGGCTGGCCGACGGGACACAGCACTGGTGCAGGTTGTTGTGGCCATGGTCATCGCCAGAGGCAGAGAGGGGAGGGGAGACAAAGGAGACTGCAATTCGACGAGTCGAGGAACCGCACACATGCTGGTTTAACTGTGGTGCTCGCCGGTGTAAGTTCAAGTGCATTAATTTTGTTTCGGTGATTAATGACAAATCTAATTTCATGAGACTAATATTTTATTGAGTATATTCTTATCTAGTCTCATTTGGATATGAAGATAGAAACAAGAGGTATGTATTAAATTCCTCCAGCTTTAAATTGATCTCTCTTATGGGTCCAAAATATAGAATTAACTCCTTCATTGTTCTTTATTAAATATGTGCATATGTTTTTTCTCTATATACATATATATGCACATCTTTAGGGGGCGCTCATTTTATATTGTGTTCTTCATATAGTTTATGAAATTTTTCTTTCATTTATATATGAGATCTCTACCTTGAAATGAAATCATCTTCCATCTCACGTTTACATATTTTATATCGGAATATCATCCGTCACTAAAGAGGGAAAAGACTGAAAGATTTTGGATCAAACAATTTGTGTTATTGTTCATTTGGTGATCGATGATAAACTGACTTTTATGGGATTAACTTTTTGTTTTTTATAAGTTATCAACTAGGTTATTCCCCGATAATGAGATGGATAGCTATGCAATCTTTGAAGAAGGACCTAAATGGCAAAAAGGATAAAATCCATGGAGATCAAGCGATATGTATCACTTCTTATCTCCATCCGCTTTTTGATAGGCTCATATATATGATTTCCATGTTTTTGATATATTTGTGTGAGACTAATGTTTATTCGAGTCTTATCTTATTTAGTTTTCATTAAATTGAGATCATGGAGATCATGAAGGCATGTGTTTACATTAGTCCATATCTTTGCTACATGCCTTCTATACAAGTATAGGATAACTTTCCATTGGTTCACCTTCTATAATGCATACAATTGTCTCCCATGCAAAATATTTGGTATGCATATATTTAGGGGGAGCAAATCCTATAATTTATTATGCATGTTTTTGATCCATTTTGTTCATATACACATTATTTTGGATCTTTGCACTTGAGCTCATATTTGAGTATATGGCACTTGTGGTGTTAATGAATACTCAACAAATTTATTTATTTAGTTGATATGCAAACCGGTCGGTCATCAAGTAGTAGATGACAACCTAAGTGTTGGGACTAACATTTTCCTTTAAGTTATGCAAAAGAATAGGTCCTACCATGATGAAAATATTGGATGGCATGATGGGTTGATGACCATAAAGTAAAAAGGCATCATCATGTGTTGATAAGGATTGAGTCAAGCTCATGATGACAAGGTATTTTTGATAGAGGTTGATCAAGATTATGGTATGAAGACGGTTTAACTGGATGATCACAAGTGTTGATCATAGACCAAGAATTGACCCCAAGTTGGATGGTGCAAGGCAAAGGTATAATGAAACTAAGAATATTTTTCTTAGTCTTTTGCCGGTCTTGGTGTTTGGAGTAAAGACTAGATTGCTATTTAGGTGTCGTACTATTAAGAGGGGTCAATAATTAATGGCTTGATTTGAACCATGTGCAAAATGCTCAATCTCAAATGCATGTTTGTTTTCCCTAGGCATGGACATTAAGGTTTTGTCTAGTTAGAGTAAGGAGTCTGGGTTGGATCTTGATCTTTTTTAGACTCAACTAGAGCTTTTAACAAGCATGTGTTGAGAGTTATTCAGATGTGTATCATGCATGGCTTTTATATCTTGTCCACCAGTAATTCTCATTGGAGTTGGTTGTGTGGACAAAGAGAGAAGTGGACATTTCTAGGGGGTGTCTAGCTAAGTGTGGTGAGTTTTCTCAAGTCCCAAACAAAGGGAGAAGTGGACATGTCCAATTGGAGTGAGTGGCCTCATGTGGGTAAGTCTAGTGGAGTAACGTTTTGAGTTTGAGCCCTTTCTCCTTGATAAAAGTTGTGTTTATTGGATAAATTGTTCATGGGTTGGATAACCCTTGGAATAATCTTTCCATAGAGTCCATGTAACACTCCGTCCTGGCACTACCTATAGTGACACCAGAGAGCATGTACTGCAGGAGATTGGCGTGAGCCAACTCCCACGGAACCGCGATGCCAGTACCAGTCCTAGGAAACCTTGCTGGTACCCGCGGTCAGCGGAGATGTATAATAGCAACTAAATAGATATATATACACATATTATACCTTCATAAGTTGCAACTTCGAGCAAGTCCTAAGCAACAATCTTCAAACAGAACAGCAGTTGTGGAAAGACAGCTTAGCGAGAACCCAATCCACAAGTAACAGCTTGGGATTAGGAAGGAAACCATAATCTTCACTTCGACTTCACTCTTCCTAAATGAGAGAAAAAGAAATGGATTGAGTACATATGTACTAAGCAAGTCATGGGAAAAGTGAGTTATGCAGACCACCAAGAAAGGCTGGGGTTTATTTCACAAACATTTTATTTTGCAACATTTTCCAAAACTCTAAGTGTGAGTTGATCTAGGTGTAGCTGGAAAGAGGCTCACGTCTCGATCCTGTCCGCGAATTGCTTTGCAGCAATTCAAGCAGACGAAACAAATTTTAGTTGATTAGAGCTACTAGTGAAATCCATTCCTAAACCGGTTGTCAGACCATGACACCGGTTCCAAGTCATTTGTCATTAGTGGCGTTCAACTCATTATTCTTCTATTATTTTTCTTTCATTTTCATCCTTTCCAGGACATCAACTCATCTCATATCTCCAATTCTTTGGCTCCTTGAGCCATCCATGATCTCAATCCTCAAGCACACACTGCTTCCACTCGGGAAGCCTAATCTATGAAGCCATTCGATATCTCGGTCCACACAGATCTGTTTCAGACCACGTAATGGTCATCCATCAGCCTACTTGGCCGATTCTAGTAACAGTTCCCAATCCCACAAATCACTTTCGCAAATCATAGGTAAAACAAATCTACGCTAGAGGAATCACTTTACATCGCCCATGACTGTGGGCACGGCTGTTCGAACAGTTTAAATCTCTGCAGAGGTGTACGCTTTACCCACATGACATGAGCTTACTCCCTCACTGGCTAAGTGGGGGTGGTTTGTGACAAGACCTTTCAGGAGCCATCCCAAGGTACCTCATGCCCGGTAGATGGGTCAAACCAAATCTCAATTAAGCATCTCGCTTTAATCAAATACCCCAAACACCTTGACTGACTACTTGGCAAGCTTCACTATCCTTGCTCTACTCAGGAACCCGAGATATCCCCAAACACCTTATCTCAGCGTCCCACATCTACTAGCATGCGAGGTAACCCTGTTCCGGCTAAATACTTAGCCAGGGCGTCTCGTACCACCCGTGTGGTCGCACTATATTATGATTAGTGCAATTTCCCAAGGAATCGGTCCTTATATGCGAATACAAAGTATTCCCACCAAGGCGATCACTTTGTATTGCAAGTTTTCGCAAACCACTTTGGTTTCGCAAAACACGCCGACACCGAGTGTCGGGTTTTCCAAAGCTTTATAAACACAATTTTCCCATGTCGACAATCAATGGTGTTGTGGGTGGAATCATCGGAACCATGCTCAACGAGCACGGTTACCAAAGTACCATGGGTGGAGTGACAAGGGATAGAGTACCAACATCCTACAGGATTTATGTAGCTACTGGGTTGGTCAGTCGGTTCGTCACGCAAACCGAGGCCGATCAATTTATCGTGCACACTAATAATGCAATTTTGCAAACAAATCATTTTCAATTTAGGAGCAATATGGTCAAGGAGTGACTTGCCTCAGCCTTCATCTTCAAAATCTTCGAAATCCGACGTTCGAAAGAATTTTTGAAGTGTATAACAATCGAAGCCATATGATGTCGAAGATGACAAAAGTGGCAGAAAACTAATGAAAATAAATTTTATTCTAATGAAAATAGATTTTATTCCAAAAAAATGTCGAAGTACAAAGATTACAAAAATACATCAAATTACAATACAAATGTTACAACAGGTCTATTTCGAAGAGGACGACGCCTCCCTATCGAACGAACTATAATATACAGGGCTAACTTAACTCCCAGAAGGACTAGGAGTAGAAAATCTTGGCCAAAGAATGTAGTCGTTCGAAGCCCCTCCGTCCCGTGAAACTGTGAAATATGGACTAGTTTACTCAGAAAATGGCTGCATTATGAGTGAGAACTGAGAAGAGAGTACTTTACTATTCCTGTTTCAGTAAACACCTAGAATGAATGAAAGTAGCTGATTACACTGACATAAAGGTAGCATCTCATGCTGAATTTAGTGATGATGGCTGCAAGTGCCATTAAGGTCAGCCAGGCCTAATTAACAAAATTGCAAGTAGGGTAGTGTCGATGTTTTACACCGGCAATAAATATATGGGGCTACTCGGCGGATGGAAACTCGGTGGATTGCAAAGGAACACAAGGAAATTTTATACTGGTTCAGGCCCTCGATGTGAGGTAATACCCTACGTCCAGTTTGTATGTATTCCTTTGAGGATATACGGTGGTAGTTCTGATGAACTGTATGGCCGTGTGCTTCTATGAGCTCTTCTTCTGCCCTCATGGGGCGCCCTGCCTCCCCTTATATACTGGGGGACAAGGTTACAAGGTAGGAGTCCCCATCGGATTACGACTAGGAGATCTCCCCTTAGAGATATAACGCACCCGACTAGGACTGTATGTTCCTTTCTATACAAGGTGAAGTCTGCCGAATTTAGCTATATCTCTAATTACAAGGCTAGGCCCATCCTCTGTCCGAGTGGCCCATATGCTTGTCATGAGGTACCCGGGGCCCATGGCACCCACAGTAGCCCCTGAGACCTTCATAGTTGAGTCACAGCTGATGCCGAGTGCTCGTCCTCCACGGTGAAGATCGCCTGAGTGCGTTGCTCCCGAGTACTCTTTGTCCGAGTGTCTCTTCTTCCCGAGTCCTGCTTCATGTCAGCTGGCAGCGAGGCTATGAAGGGCTCCATGTAGATGTAGGAATAGTGTGCGCCGAATAGGCGCACCTATTAGGTGTAGCCCCCGACTTTGTGCTTAATTGTGAAAACAATTAAACATGAAGTCAAAGATCTTTAACCTTGAAGTCTTTCCCGAGTAGATTACTACTGGTATATGAGACTCTTCGGTATCATGTCAACCGGAATATAATTTATAGTCTTGCCGAGTAGGGAACTACTCGTATATAGGACTCTTCGACTTCATGTCAGTCGGAATGTGTGTTTATAGTCTTGCCGAGTAGGATGCTACTCGTATATAGGACTCTTCAGCTTCATGTCAGCTGGAATAAGGGGTTTATAGTCTTTCCCGAGTGGCGTCCCACCCAGAAGTTAGACTCATCCGCATCATGTCAGCGGGAAAGAAGGTTTATAGTCTCTCCCGAGTAGTGCACTACTCGAAAGTTAGACTCTTCAGCGTCATGTCGGCTGGAATAATGTCGCTCATGGCAACTGGTGGCCAAGCATGTAGGCCGAGTACCACTCTATGAAAATAAATCCACGGCGTGGTCAGGTGTACCCGAGAAAGATACCTGCATCCCCAATTTTAATGAAGACCAGCTTGTGATCCTTGTAAGGATATATCCTCGAGACCGGGTGGATAAAACAGATACCCAAACATATATGTTTAGCAATAAGGCTCTCATGAAGCATATCTGCTTACCTCATCGGTTCCTGTGGGTAGCACCAGCGCTATAATTTCAACTCAGCCTGCGGGCGGCCCACATGGAGCATGCTACTGTAGGAACTCATATCTTGGTGGCTGCTACCAAATAAGCCGGCCTGAGCCGACCTATCCAGCATAGCTCTAGAGAAGTATCATCCATCGCATGTCAGGATGAGTTTTTTGGTGTTGGTAACCGCAATCAGCCAGAGAAATCCTTATTCGCAAGCCTTTCCGACTTACGTTCTGGATGCAAACTGGTTGCCACGTAAGCCTGAGTGGGTATAATGCAGGATCTGCTTGCCCTCCTCAGGTGTGACACAGTGCATGAGAACTCCGGATGCACTTTGACGATATAAGTCTTCTCTGACTTGGGTAAAGCCGAACAAGGTACCCGAACCTTGCATTAGCAGAGGGTTCGGCTGGCGACCCTCATGGGGCGTACCCTATCCAACAGAATTATAGCCAAGCTAGGCACCCGAACCTTGCATTAGCATAGGATTCAGCTAGCGACCCTCATGGGGCGTACCCAACCTGACAGAACCGTGACCAAATAAGGTACCCGAACCTAGCATTAGCGTAGGATTCGGCTGGCGACCCTCATGGGGCATACCCTATTTAGCCGAGTGGTATACAGCCCCGACTGGCGCCGGGGGCCGATTGTTGGCTCGCATGGAGCGTAGTCGGGGAAGATGACGTCCCGACTGGCGCAAGTACTCGGTGAGTAGCCCTCATGGAGCATCCCGAGTGTATTTCGGCAGACTTGTCCAGCCCCCGAGCGTAGGAGATAGGCTCGAAGCCCTGAGTTCCTGTCACGCATATCCGGAGCTGGGCCTGCAATATAAAAATATCGGATGAGTAGCATCTGATGATGAAAATAATCACCCGAATAAAATGTATTTTACAATGTATGTAAATACGTGTTCTTCCTCTTTTTGATATTAATTTCCTCGAGTAGTTGACCCCTTACGTTTAAGCACTCTGCCCGACTAGTCATAGCCCCCTAGCGTCGGGAGTTGGCTCATGGCTCTTTCCCAGGCACGCGTTTTGGGTGACTTGAGTTCGTCTTACATGGAGCAGAGTTTCACGGATCGAGATTTATGCTACTCGAGTACTTTGTAATCATTTAAGAGCAAAAACAGATAAAAGTGCGGCTTGTGCACCTATTAGGTGTAAGCGGCTGCGGCATTGGTAAAGCCGAGTGAAGAAATATTTATCAGGAAGCGACTTAGCTGTTCGGTATTTCGGAGTGGGGATGCCATCCTTGCGTTTGAGCTTGTGAGCCCCCGAGCATGTCACTTGTTGTCCTGATAGTCTTCAGTTGTTGAAAGTCGAAGACGATTGTGACCGACTGCCACAATAGAGCCATCTGACTTGCGTTTGCGATTCCCAACTTTAGTCGGGACCGCGTCGTCGGTGTCGTCCCGCTTCTTCTGTCAGGGTGACTTGTTATCATCGAGGGCCTCGGCAACAGCATGGGCCGAGTCGGCGTACTTGTTTGCCATGTCGAATAAAGCCTTGACAGAGTTGGGAGGCTTCCGAGTAAATTTGTCGATGAACGAGGTGTCTTTGACTCCTTTTCGAAAGGCGGCGATGACGACCTCATCCTTGACGTTCGGGATTGAGTTCCTCCTCTCAGAAAACCTCTTGATGAAGTCACGAAGAGACTCGTTCTTCCTTTGGCGCAACTGATATAGGTGGTACTCGGAAGATGGCCTCTCGTATGTTCCCTGGAAGTTGGTGATGAACCGTTCCCGGAGTTCTCCCCAAGAGCCGATTGATCGCTTTGGGAGTCCTGTTAGCCATGTCCTCGCTGAGTCGGCTAGAGCGACTGGGAGGTAGTTAGCCATGACTTTGTGATTTCCCCCAGCTGCTCGGATCGCCAGAGTGTAGACCGTGAGCCAGGACTCGGGATTAGTCTTGCCATCGTATTTGTTGATGCCTGTAGGCTTGAAACTTGACGGCCAGTCGACTTGTTGTAGCTCCTGAGTGAAGGCCGGTACTCCTTCGTCTTCATGAGGACTCCGACCTCGACTACGGCGGCGAAACCGCTTGTAGTGGAGGCCGAATTGCTCGTTCTCGTCTTCCAGTTGGCGTTGCTCGTCCTCTTCTCGTTTGCGGCGCCGAGCATTAATGTCTTGCTGAAGGTCGCGCCGCAGTCGGTCTCGGAGGTCCCGGTTGTCCCGACGGTCACTTCGACGTTGCCGGTTGTTGTTTGGGTTGCCGAATGACGTTTGGCGTGACTCCGCGTGCTGCCGACTAGAGCCGGCCGCTCGACGTCGCTTTGAGGTGGATAAGACTGCCGCTGGGGAAGTTGATTGACTGGTCAGTACGAGTGTGTTGCCCGACTGTTGGTGCTGCTGACATGCGGCAGCAGTAAGCATGGCTTTTATCCTTGCGATCGTCAGGGTGGCCTGGTGATCAGGCCCGACCTGGACCGTGTCCAGTAGGGTTACGGCTGCCATGACGTTCTGCTGTGGCGCGACGAAGACGTTGTGGTCGCCGACTTTTGTTTGGAGGGTTTGTTGCTGAGCGGTTCGCCCAGCCCTGCGTAGGCCGTCGTTGTGGGCGTGCAGGCGTCTTGTTTCTTCCTCCTGTTGTTCTCGCAGACGGCAGGCCTCCTCCTCTTGTTGTTCGTGTAGTCGGCGTGATTCCTGAGTAGGAGTAGAGCCTTTGGATGCCATGAAGATTTCTCGTGGCGGGGAGAAGCTTGCCGAGCTGCTATCCGACTTAGAGTCGTAGTCCGACTGGAAGTCGGAGTCCGACTTCAAGTCGAAGTCGGGATGGCTGATGGGGATGAGTGTAACTCCGACCTCCCTAGATCCGTTCTCGAGCGGCTCGGAGCCGTATCCGAGTCGAACTCCAGGGGATCGGGTTTGCCGCGTCGGATGTAGATTGTAGATATCCGCGGCGTCGCCGAGTCCGAACGGGAAGTTGACGATCTCTTCCCTTCTCGGCCCGATCTCGGCTGGCTCAGAACCGAGTCCGAGTCGAACACTGGAAGGAAGAGTTGTCCCTGGACTCGGGCGTATTGGAGATCGCCGCAGCATGTCGTCGAAGATTGCCGCAGCGTCGTGTGGGCCGACTGGCGCGGAGTCAGCCGGTTCCTCGGCCGGTTGGATGGGGTCCGTGTCGGCCAAGGTGAGATTGCCGATCTGGTCGGCGATGGCGTCGAGGCTTCTGAACGCGATTGTATCTCCAGGGGAGAGTTCGCCGCCGTCGACTTTGGTTGCTGGATCCATCGAGCTTGTAGATGCAGATCGCGCCGGGCCCCTACCTGGCGCGCTAACTGTCGATGTTTTACACCGGCAATAAATATATGGGGCTACTCGGCGGATGGAAACTCGGTGGATTGCAAAGGAACACAAGGAAATTTTATACTGGTTCAGGCCCTCGATGTGAGGTAATACCCTACGTCCAGTTTGTATGTATTCCTTTGAGGATATACGGTGGTAGTTCTGATGAACTGTATGGCCGTGTGCTTCTATGAGCTCTTCTTCTGCCCTCATGGGGCGCCCTGCCTCCCCTTATATACTGGGGGACAAGGTTACAAGGTAGGAGTCCCCATCGGATTACGACTAGGAGATCTCCCCTTAGAGATATAACGCACCCGACTAGGACTGTATGTTCCTTTCTATACAAGGTGAAGTCTGCCGAATTTAGCTATATCTCTAATTACAAGGCTAGGCCCATCCTCTGTCCGAGTGGCCCATATGCTTGTCATGAGGTACCCGGGGCCCATGGCACCCACAGGTAGCTATCTCAGGCCATTGCTCATCTGATGCATTCTTTAAAACACACAAAAACCCTAGAAATAAAATACTATTATTAATAACTAATAGTGCCATAAGGTAGATCCCAATTTTAGAAAACTTTTGAGACTTGAACGGAGTTAATCAGAGTTACGAATAAAAATTATGGATTTTTAAAGTTTATAGGATTTTTCAGGAATAGATAAAGATTTATTAAATTGGAAAAGGGATATTTTGAAGAATATTCTTAGCTCTGACAGGTGGGGCCCTTTTGTCAGTGGAAGAGAGAGATGCTAAGAGGTGGTCCACATGTCAGTGAATTGGATGGATGATAAAGCAGGCCCACATGTAAGTGAGATAAAACTTTAAATAAGAGATTATTAGATTTTTAATTTGGGAGGGCCCATGTGTAAGTGAGATGGGAGAGGGAGTTAAGTAGGCGGGCCCACATGTCATAGACTCGGGAGAGTGATTAAGTAGGTGGGCCCACAGATCAGTGAGAGAGAGGAGGGTTTGGGTGGCGGATCACTGTGCGCTATATGGGCTCCTATGCCAGTGATTGGAGGGGTTAAGGTGGTGGGTCCTAGCTGTAAGTAACCCATTATTCAAATCATGGATTAATTAAGCAGAGGGCCTACTCGTCAGCGAGACATGGTTTTATACTGAAGCGGGTCCACGGGACAGTGGGAGAAAGGGAGAGGGGTTAAGGGAGGTGTCTGTCGATGTTTTACATCGGCAATATGAATATAGGGCTACTCGTCGGATCGAAACTTGGTGGACTGCAAAGGAACACAAAGAGTTTATATTGGTTTCGACCCTCGATGTGAGGTAATACCCTACGTCCAGTTGTGCTGTATTTCCTTTGAGGATGTATGATGGTGATTCTGGTGAACCTCCTGATCTTGCCCTCATGGGACACCCTGCCTCCCCTTATATACTGGGGGATAGGGTTACAGAGTAGGAGTCCCAGTCGGACTACGACCAAGGGATCTCCTTCTAGAGATATAGCATGCCCGACTAGGACTATATTTTCCCTATCGTACAAGGCTAAGTCTGCCGAGTTCTATCATATCTCTAATTACAAGGTTAGGCCCATCCTCTATCCGAGTGGCCCATATGCTTGTCATGAGGTACCCGGGGCCCATGGCCTCCACAATAGCCCCTGAGACCTTCATAGTTGAGTCACAGCTGATGCCGTGTGCTCATCCTCCACGGTGAAGAATTCCTGAGTGCATTGCTCCCTGGTACTCTTTGTTCGAGTGCCTTTTCTCCCGAGTCGTGCTTCATGTCAACTGGCAGCGAGGCTATGAAGGGCTCTATGTAGAACTATAAATAGTGTGCATCGAATAGGCACACCTATTAGGTGTAGCCCTCGACTTTGTGTTTAATTGTTAAATCAAAGATCTTTAACCTTGTAGTCTTTCCTGAGTAGTGCACTACTGGTATATGAGACTCTTCAGTATCATGTCAGTCGAAATGATTTTTTATAGTCTTTCTCGAGTAGTATATCACTTAGAAGTTAGACTCTTCAGCTTCATGTCAGCTGGAATGATTTTTGCTTATGGCAAATAATGGCTAAGCATATAAGCCGAGTACCACTTTATGGATTTTAACCCAATACGTGGTCAGGTGTACTTGAGAGATACCTACATCTCCAATTTTAATGGAGACCGGCTTGTGATCCTTATAAGGATATATCATCAATACCTGGTAAATAATGCAGATACCCGAATATATACATCCGGCTGTAGGCTTAGCATGAAGCATATCTGATTATTTAATCGCTTTCTGTGAGTAGCACCAGCACTGTGATTTTAACATAGCCAGCGAGCGGCCCAGATAGAGCGTGCTACTATAGAAACTCATATCTTGTGGCTCAGTACCGAATTTGTAGGTCCAAGCCCACTTATCAGCACAGGCTCTATAAAGGCGAGAAGAGAGAGAAAAGATTCCCTCATCTTCTCCAATCCACCAATCGCTTCGTCTTCCAACTTCCGCGCCGAAATTTCGCACCTTGCCCCGCTAGGGTTCGCCATTGCTAGCTAATCCCTCTCGAAACTCAGGCGATCCCACTCCTCCGCATCCATTCCAAGCCCCCAATAGCATTTCCCCCAAATCTCCTTGCCTCCAGCCATGCCGAGAGCTTCGTAAATCCCAAAAGTGTTCGTCGAGACCTGGCCTACATCAGATTGTGGCTCGACAAAGTTGAAATATCTGGAGAAACTGTTGAGATTGCAAAGCCGTGAAGTCATCCATTGGCGTTCGGCTGAAGGGGAATTGATCCCTGCGCCCCAATCTGGTGAGACTGTAGTCTTCGCCTCTTTCTTTGACCAGGGTCTCGCTCTTCCTTCCTCGGATTTTCTTCGCCAACTTCTTTCCTTCTCTGAGCTAGAGTTGGTGAATCTGAATCCCAACTCCATCTTGCAAATATCTATCTTTGCAACTCTATGTGAATGTTTTCTGGGTGTGCAGCCCCATTTCAATTTGTTCCGATACTTATTCCACATCAAACCTCAGCCCTCCAAAAACAAAATCCAGGTGATAGGGGGAGCCGGTCTCCAGCTTAGGAATGAAATGAAAAGAATCTATCTGCATGTTCCTTTGAAAACCTCCCTCAAGGGCTGGCATAGAAAATGGTTCTATTGTTCTGATCTTGAACCTTCTCTGCCCCTTTTTACTGGCTTGTCTCTGGTGGTCTTGCCTAACTGGTCGTCTGTGCCAAACTTCGAGGAGATGGGCCAAGTGTATCAGTTGATTGATAGAATTGACAAGCTGAAGAGCTCTGATTTAACTGGTCCCTGGGTGACCAGATGCTTCTTACACCAGCGCATCAGGTCGCTGAAGCTAAGAAGCCACTTCGGCTAGGATTACAAGGGAAAAAACGATTCCAGCCGAGAATATCCATATTTGACCGATAAGCACAAGGTGACTGATATCTTGCTCAGTTATTTCGCCAATGAGGTGATTGAGACCGAAGATGCAAAGCGCGCCACCACGGCTTACAGCCAAAAAAGGCCTCACCCAAAGGTAATATTGAAATGTTGATTGTTGAATTGCTGTCCATCTGTGATGAATGTTTGTAGATGTGTATCCAGGGTTACTCTGCAATGTATGATGTATGTTGCTTGAATCACTTGCAGGAATGTGAGGAGTTTGATGATGACTCCCAAACTTTGTCGGCCACCAAGTCAAAGAAAAGGCCATTGAGTCCTTTTGCTGCCCAGCCCAGCTCCAAGAGAGCTGGGAAGAAACTTGCAGAAGGCCCGGGCAAGATGAGAGCTAGCAGGCTGAGTACCACAGCCGGGAGCCTAAAGATAAAAGACACCGCCAGCATAGGTCCCAGGCCGCCGAGTCCAGGGCCATCGTCTCCAACGCCTCTAGGCTCAGCAACATCGAGCCCAAGGCTGGCGCCACTGAGTACAAGATCAGCAGTGTCGAGTCAAAGAGCGGTGCCACCGAGTGATTCGACGCCCCAATCGGCCGTCGCAGAGACTGGGCCAACCAAGAGCAAAGCACCATCGTCGACTGCCATGCCGACTAGCCCAGCAGCTAGCAGCTCTCCACCACCGACATCTGGAGCCCCCTCATGGAAGTTCAAGACCTCCAAGAGGTAAGCAATCTTGAATCTTCTGAAAATCTTGATCATTGTTATAGTGTCTTGATATTTGACTCATTGTGCAGGAGGCGAGTCAACATGGATCTTAAGGAGACTACACCGACTGCTCCCGTTACCGAGCCAGCCCCAATGGAGCCAACACCATCAAGCTCATCTCTTGAGGTGACGACTGCCTCAGTTGTAGAAATTGAAGCTGTCCTGACAGCAGGACCGCTAGTGCCGGCTGATCAAGGGGCAAGTACTGAAGCCGTGGCTCTAGCCCCTGAGTGAGTCCTTGAAGCCCCAGCAGCTGTCGAGTCAGAAGTCAGGACCTTGTCGCCCTCCATGTCGTCGTCGTCTTCAAATGAAGTGGATCTCCCCAGGCTTGAAGCCCCTCCCTGCAGGTTCCCGAGAACATTCTACTGGGTATCCCCTGAGGGAGTCACGGAAAGCTACAAGCATGATGAGGAGGCAGCAGAGAGGGAGTATGAAGGTCTTGTTCGTGCTGCAATCGCTGCGTCTCGTGGAGTCTAGGTATGACTCTCGCCATATTGAGTTCTTGACAGTCTTCCTTGTATTGGTGTTCTGCCTCTTAACTTTGTTTTGTTCTGTTTTTGATCCAAGCAGAAGATAGTCGACCGCTGAGCGACAATGAACAAGGTCTTGACCCAGCTTGCCCCCCATCTCCAATGATTGGGACAGCTCAAAGCCGCCAAAGCTGACCTGGAACAGTCTAGTCAGGAGAGGGAGACGTGGCTGAAGGGAGCAGTTGACCAGCTCAGGGATGAAAAGTGGGCTCTAGCCGAGAAGATTAGAAGTAAGTCTCCTGTATTTGTCTTCCCGAATAAATCCCGAGTATATTTCTCCAGCTTTGTTGTTTCCCGACTGCCCAGTTGAACCCTGACTGTAATCTCGAGTTCTTGACTATTCTGATGTACAGCTCTCGAAGCCGAGTTGAAGACCCAGACGAAGGAGAAAAAACAACAAGAACTTGAGCTAAAGAAAGTTGAAAAGGCTAAAACTGAACTTGAGAAGGCCAAAGCCAAAGTAGAGGTTGACTATGCAAGTAAACCTTCCTTCTGACAATAACCTTAACCAATCCTCTTGTTACTCCGACTGCAGTTTTGGCTAACAAGTATACTTGCCAATGAATCTGAGCAGCTTCGAGAGCCAATGCCCAAACTCAATTCCAAGCCTTTGCTGCGAAGATTAAAGTCATCAAGGAGTCACGGGAGATTCTTGCCGAATCCGTGAAAGGGCTCCTTGATATTATAGATCCTCACCATGTTGGGACCAACTCCAATACAGTCTCCCAGGTGCAGGTGCGCCTTAGCCAAGCCCCGAGTATCTTGAAAAAGTACTCGGATGAGCGCGTGGCTGTTAGCGTGACCCAGACCCTTGCCATGACCAAGTCGATCTACCCTAGGGTAGACCTTGAAGCCATCGGGGAGGGGTTTACCGAAGAGACAACACCTGAGGAAGCATTGGAGTTGATCACCGAGGCGAGGCCGACTGCAGAGGCGATCGCAAGGGACCTGGGAATGTAAGGACAAGCCATTATGCAGTCAGTGTATGTAAAGCTTTTGTACTGACACGTGTAAATATATGTACAATGCCGCCGAGTTCTTGGTTTTCCTTAGTTATCATTAGCTTTACCTGACTATGTAGTCTACGCCGAGTTGATCGATAGGAACTTAATAAAAATCGTTCACCTTAAAAAACTATACTCGGGCAAACATAACATAGTCATTGTAAAATTTCATAACTTAGATAAAACAAGCTCGTAAGTTGTTGACAAAGCATATATAATACATGCAGCCCTGACTCACTACTCGGTTGGAACAAGCGACGTAGTGAGTCAGAGAAAAACTTTATACATATGTGTGTGAGAAAGTACAAAACTCAGATATAGAAAGGACGTAGCTGCTCTATATTCCATGAGTTGCTGACTAGGGCACCGTCTTCAGTCTTCAGTCGGTAGGCGCCTGGTCGAGTAACCTCAGCGATAATGAACGGCCCTTCCCACAAGGGGGATAGTTTATGTCTGTCTTTGGTGGTTTGTATTTTTCTCAAGACGAGATCACCGACCAAAAAGGCGTGGCCACAGACATTCCGATTGTGATAACGACGCAGGCCTTAAAGATACCTTGCCGACTGGATAATTGCGATGTCCCTAGCTTCCTCCAACTGATCAAGTTGAACCAACCGGTTTTCGTTGGATGTGTCTTCTGAGCAGGCCCAAACTCGCGGAGAGCCAAACTCTAACTCGGTTGGTAACATAGCCTCGGCACCGTAGACCAGGAAGAAAGGGGATTGCCCTGTTGCCCGACTAACCATGGTTCTTAGAGACCAGAGAATAGATGGGAGTTCTTGTACCCACCACCCTGCATATGGTTGTAGTCGGTCGAATATCCTGGCCTTGGTACATTATAAGACCATGCCATTAGCACGCTTGACCTGTCCATTGCTCTGCGGGTGTGCCACAGAAGCATAACAGATCTTGATACCGAAGTCATCACAGAAATCTTGAAAAACGCCGCCAGTGAACGGAGTACCGTTGTCCGTTATGATGCGGTTAGGAACCCCAAATCAGTATAGTATACTCATGATGAAGTCCTTTGCACGTGCCGCTGTTATGGTAGCAACGAGTTTCGCCTCAATCCACTTTGTGAATTTATCCACTGCGACGAACAAGTGTGTGAACCCTCCTGGCGCTTTCTTGAAAGGCCCAACCATGTCAAGCCCCCATACTGCAAAAGGCTAAGAGATTAGAATTGTTTGAAGTTCTTAGGCTGGAAGATTTGTTTGTCTTGCGTAGAACTGACAATCTTCGCATATACGAACTATGTCTTTAGCATCTGTTATTGCTGTTGGCCAGAAAAATCCCTGCTGTAAGTCTTTCCGATTAACGTCCTGGATGCGGCATGGTTGCCACATATGCTCGAGTGGATGGATTGCAGAATCTGCTTACCCTCGTTGGGTGTGACGCAGTGCATGAGGACTCCGGATGCACTTCTTTGGTACAGGTCTTCTCCGACTACTAGGAAATATTTGCTTCGATGTTTGATTTGTTTGGCTTGAATGCGATCTTCTGGGAGTTCATCATCTAAGAGAAATTTGAGAACTGGAGTCCACCAATCTTGAGATATGATCAGTACTTCGTTTGTTGCCGGGGTAGGTTCATCTTTCTACTGTTCTGGCACTGTTTTCTTCTTGACTGATGGCTCCATTAGCTGTTCAACGAAAATCCCAATCGGGACCACTTCTCTCTTGGATCCCATGTTAACTAGTTCGTGTATCATTGTATTGTCGTAAGATGTGAGTTATCTCTAGCCCGTCGAACTTGTTTTCCAGCTTTCTGACCTCCTGACAGTACGCCGCCATAGTATCGTTGAGATATATCCAGTCTTTCATGACTTGGTTCACCATGAGTTGAGAGTCCCCACATACAACCAGTCGGCGGATGCCGAGTGATATAGCGATGCGGAGCCCGTGGATGAGTGCCTCGTACTCGGCGACATTGTGGGAAGCCGAAAAGTGAATTTCGAGAACGTACTTGAGTTTTTCGCCGGTGGGTGACGTCGGTACGATGCTGGCCCCGGCGCCACCGATCCGTAGAGAACCGTCGAAGTACATTGTCTAGTACTCTAGCTTGTCTGTTGTTGTAGTCGTCTGAACTTCTGTCCACTCGGCCACAAAGTCGGCTAGAGCTTGAGATTTGATTGTTGTCCGTGGCTGAAAGGTGATGTCGAATGCCATCAACTCAAGCGCCCATTTAGCGATTCGACCGGTGGCCTCACGGTTGTGCAGGACATCCCCGAGTGGATATGATGTGTCCACCGTGACTTGATGCGACTGGAAATAGTGCACCAACTTCCGAATAGTGATGAGTAGGTCATATAGCAGCTTTTAGACCTGAGGATATCTCATCTTTGAGTCGGCTAGGACCTCGCTAACGAAGTAGACTGGCCATTGAATTTTCTGTATATGACCCAGCTCTGATTGCTCGACCTTCAACACTGTGCTGACTACCTGAGTGGTTGCCGCCAGATATAACATTAATGGCTCTTGGGGCATAGGTGATGCCAACACTGGTGGTGATATGAGAAATTTCTTGAAGTCTTCGAAGGTTTACTGGGCTTCGGGAGTCCATTGAAAATTGTCCGCTTTCTTCAGTAGTTTGAAAAAGGGCATGCCCCGTTGGCCAGTTGGGAGCTGAATCAGCTGAGTGCCGCCATGCAGCCTATCAACTTCTGAACGTCCTTCTGGCTAGTTGAGGGTGCCATGTTCATGATTGCGTTGATTTTCTCTGGATTGGCCTAGATGCCGCAATGCGATACGATGAAGCTGAGTAGCTTTCCGGATGGCACACCAAAGGCGCACTTTTCCGAGTTCAACTTCATCTTGAAATCTTCGAAGATTATGGAAGGTTTCCTCCAAGTTGGCGATGAGGTCTTCTTAGGACTTTGTCTTGATCACCACATCATCGACATACGTTTACACATTGTGCCCGATCTGACTGTGTAAACACCGCTGAATTACTCGTTGATACGTTGCTCCAGCGTTTTTCAAACCGAATGGCATGGTAATGTAGTAGTAAGCTCCAAACAGCGTGATGAAAGAAGTATTCAGGCAGTCCTCCTCCTTCAGGCTGATTTGATGATATCCCGAATAACAGTCAAGAAAGCTGAAAAGTTCACACCCCACGGTTGAATCCACCACCTGATCTATTCTGGGTAGACCAAATGGGTCTTTGGGGCATGCCTTGTTTAGGTCGGTGTAGTCGACGCACATGTGCCATTTACCATTCTTCTTCCGGACCAGGACTGGGTTTGTCAGCCAATCTGGGTGGTGGACCTCTTTGATAAACCCAGCTGTGAGGAGCTTGGTTATCTCCTCCCGAATAACATCTTTACGGTCCTATGCGAAGCGCCGTAGCCGTTGCTTGACCAGCTTGGCGTCTAGCTTGACGTTGACGAAATGCTCGATCACCTCCCTTGGTACCCTATGCATGTCGGAAAGTTTCCAAGCGAAAATGTCCCTCTTCGCCTGCAGGAAGGTGACAAGCGTGCATTCCTATTTGGGGTCGAGTCCGGTCCCGACTAGAGCAGTCTTGGAGGGGTCAGAAGGGTCCAGGGGGATCTTCTTCATGTCAGAGTCCACTGAAATTCCCGACTTTGCTGCTTTTTTCGTCGGAACTTGATCGTCCTCGACTTCAGTTGTAACGGCTTGCCGAATGTTGTTGCGTTCGATTGTCGCTTCTTGAGATTGAGCCAACTCGCATCTCTCCTTGTCGCAGGTGAAGGCTTGCTTGACATCGCTGCGAAGGGAAAGAACTCTGGCTGGCCCAGGCATTTTGAGCATCATGTAGGTATAGTGCGACACCGCCATGAATTTAGCTAGCGCCGGCCATCCGAGTATCGCATGGTACGCAGTCTCAAAATCGGCAACCTCGAAGCAGATGTTTTCTGTGCGGAAGCTATCCTGGGTGCCGAAGGTGACCGGCAAAGTTATCTGTCCGAGGGGTGTTAAAGATAGGCCGGGGATTACCCCGTGGAAGGGCGCCGTACTCGGCCATAGCTCTGAACGAGAAATCTTCATCTCATCCAGGGTCTTGGCAAACAGAATGTTGAGCGCGCTGCCTCCATCTATGAGAACCTTTTTCAACTTGATGCTTTTGACGACCGGGTCCAGGACGAGTGGATAGCGTCCTGGGTGTGTAACCCGATCGGGGTGATCTGCGTGGTCAAATGTGATGGGCATCTCTGACCAACTCAAATATTGGGGGGCGTCTGCTATAGAGACTGAGTTTACGTCGCGCGCTGTTAGCTTCTGCTTCCGCTTGGACTCGTACGCAAACGGCCCTCCGAAGATATGGTTGAGCTCAGCCTGGGGATCTTGATAATTGCCGGCTGCGCCCAAATCTGGCTTGTCTTTGTCCTTGTCGGCGCCAGATGTTGAAGCCTGCTCGGAAGCAAACCTCTTGAGGATGAAGCAGTCCTTGGCCGCGTGCTTGCCCTTGGGATGAAAGGGGTAGGGCCCGTTCATCACTTTTTGGTACTTGTTGTTCCTTGGGGGCCGCGACCGAGTACACATCACGTTGGCCACCACGTTGTCTGACTTCCGCTTGCGGCTGCTGGATTTGTTCTGTGCTGGCTCGTCATTAGCTTTTTGGTCCTTCTGCCGGGACTCTTTCTTGTCGTCAAGGGCCTGGGCGACTGCTTCAGCCGAGTCGGCATACTTGTTTGCCATGTCGAAGAGAGCCCTGACAGAGGCTGGAGGTTTCTGAGTGAACTTAGCGATGAACGGAGCGTCTTTAACTCCCTTGCGGAAGGCAGCGATGATGACCTTGTCCTTGATCATTGGGATTGAGTTGCGCTTCTCGAAAAACCTTTTGATGAACTCGTGAAGAGACTCGTTCTTCCTCTGGTGATAGAGATCGTGCTCGGAAGACGGCCTCTTGTAAGTCCCCTGGAAATTGGCGATGAAGCATTCCCGGAGTTCTCCCCAGGAGACGATTAACCGCTTTGGGAGCCCTGTCAGCCATGTCCTCGCCGAGTCGGCCAGGGCGACCGGGAGGTAGTTAGCCATGGCTTTGTGATCGCTTCCGGCTGCTCAGATTGCTAGAGTGTAGACCGTGAGCCAGGACTCGGGATTGGTCTTGCCGTCGTATTTTTCGATGCCTGTAGGTTTGAAACTCAACGGCCAGTCGACCTGTTGTAGCTCCTCGATGAAGGCTGGTACGCCTTCATCTGTATGAGGGCTCCAGCTCTAGTTACGGTGGTTAAACCGCTCGTGGTGGAGACCGAAGCGCTCGTTTTCGTCCTCCAGTTGGCGGCACTCGTCATCTTCGCGTTCGCGGCACCGTTTGTTGATATCCTGGCAGAGGTCACGTCGCAGTCGGCTTCAGAGATCTTGGTTGTCATGGCAGTCGTTTTGGGGATGCCGCCGATTGTTATTGTTAGGGATGCCGAGAGACATCTGTCGTGACTCCGCGTGCGGCTGACTGGAGCCAGCCGCCTGGTGTCACGCCGATGCGGACGAGACCGCTATTGGAGAACCCGACCGGTTGGTCGGTATGAGGGTGTTTCCCGACTACTGGTGCTACTGACATGCAACAGTGGTAATCATGGCTTTGATCCTTGTGATAGTCGGGGTGGCCTGGTGTTCAGGCCCAAGTTGGAGTGTATCCAACAGAATCGCAGCGGCCACGACATTCTGTTGAGGCGTGACGAAGACGTCGTGGTCACCAACTCAAGTTTGGAGGATTTGATGCTGAGCGGTTCACCCAGCCTTGCGTAGCTCGTCGTTGCGAGCGTCGCATTCGGCCTCCTGTTGTTATCGTAGTCGGCGAGCCTCCTCCTCTTGTTGCTCGCGTAGTCGGCGCGCCTCTTGAGTGGCAGTAGAGCCCTTGGACACCATGAAGACTTCGTGGGGCAGGAAGAAGCTTGCAAAACTGTAGTCCGAACTGCTGTTCAAACTGTTGTCCGACTTGGAGTCGGAATCGGAGTAATTGATCGGTGTAATTATAACTCCGACCTCCCTAGATCCAATCTCGAACGGCTCTGGGCCATGTCTGAATTGAACCGTAGGGGATCGGGTTTGCCGCGTGGGATGTAGATTGTAGATATCCGCGGCGTTGCCGAGTCTGCACGGGAGAGTGACGATCTCCCCCCTTCCTAGCCCGATCTCGGCCGGCTCAAGGCCAAGTCCGAGTCGAACACCGAAGGAGAGAGTTGTCCCAAGACCCGAACAAGTGGAAGATTGCCGTAGCAAGTCGACGAGGGTTGCTGTAGCATCATGTGGGCCGATTGGTGCTGAGTCGGCTGATTCCCCAGCAGATCAGATCGAGTCCGAGTCGGCCAGGGTGAGTTTGCCGAACTTGTCGGCGATGAAGTCGAGGCTTCCGAACGTGATCGCGTCTCTAGGGGAGAAGTTGACACCGTTGACTCCGGTTGTCAAATCCATCAAGCTTGTTGTGGTTGATCTCGCCGAAGCCCCTACCTGGCGCGCCAACTGTCGATGTTTTACACCGGCAATATGAATATAAGGCTACTCGTCAGATCGAAACTCGGTGGACTACAAAGGAACACAAAGAGTTTATATTGGTTCAGGCCCTCGATGTGAGATAATACCCTATGTCCAGTTGTGGTGTATTTCCTTTGAGGATGTATGATGGTGATTTTGGTGAACCTCCTGATCTTGCCCTCATGGGGCGCCCTATCTCCCCTTATATACTGGGGGACAGGGTTACAAAGTAGGAGTCCTAGTCGGACTACAACCAAGGGATCTCCTTCTAGAGATATAACGTGCCCGACTAGGACCGTATTTTCCCTGTCGTACAAGGCTAAGTCTGCCAAGTTCTATCATATCTCTAATTACAAGGCTAGGCTCATCCTCTGTCCGAGTGGCCCATATACTTGTCATGAGGTACCCGGGGCCCATGGCCTCCACAGTGGCCGGCCGACCGAAATCGACGGTCGATGGCAGCCGAGGGGCGCCGGGAGCGGCGGTGGAGCACGACAGCGGGCGGCAGAGGAGTTGGGGAGTATGTTGAGCAGCTTGAATGGGCGAGAGCGGGCACAATGGCGGCTGGCGGTGAGATCCCGAGGGCGGCGGTGAGAGAGGATGGCGCGCGGCGGCGGCGGGATGGAAGCGCCGGTGGCGGGGCTTAGGTAAGGGGCCCTAGGTTCTTGGGGGTAGAGGGAAAGGAAAAGGCCCTGGGTTCTTGGGGGTAGAGGGAAAGGAAAAGAAGGTGTAAAATCATTGTCATGATTAATATTTTATGATAAACAATTGGCTTTACAAATGATTTATGTAATAGAAATTGGTTTGAAAATAAATATGGATGTTGGTATGAGTGTTTGTATGCTAATATGAGTCAAGTTGGGAAGAACTTGTGCTCGGATATGGTTTCTTTGTTTTTTCATGTGTAGGTGAGTCTTAAGGTCTCGGGAGCATTGCCGATGATGGATCGAGAGTCGACTCGAGAGAAGTTAATGTCCGGATGATCGAGAGATCACGCGGGATACTAAAGGCTAGAGATCAATACACGTGGAGGTGAAGATTCTATATGGCATACAAGAGTAATTGTGTGCATATGTAAAGAGAAGTCTATTTTGGATAGGAGTCCAAGATTAGAAATTTTAAGTCCTAGTAGGATTAGGAGTTGAATCCTAGTAGGACTAGGAGTTCTACTCCTACTTTGTGTAGGAGGTTTTAGGTATAAATAGATCAGGGGTTGAAGCTCTAGTTGTATCAACCTTTGGAGGAGAGAAGCTGGGGTTTAGTTTTGGGAGAGAGGAGTGCTTTGTATGCACTTTGTAAACGCATCTTGATGCAATAAAGTCGATCCAATTCAATTGTTTGTCAAGCTGTCTCTCTTTGATTCGCGAGCGGTCGGACGGGTGACAGGAGGATGATCAGACCGTGATTGACAGGTTAGTCCATCAAGTTTTGGGGTTCTTTTATTTCCACTAAAAGATTTGGTTGTTTGGTTTTTCCTACCATTCACCCCCTTCTAGTAGGGGTTCTTGTGTTTGATCTTACAAGTGGTATCAGAGCCACGTTTGCGCTTTTTGATCTTAATCGATCTTGAGTTTTCACCATGGCCGATAGATTTTCAACCAAGCCTAATGTTTTTTATGGAGTTGATTTTCAATTTTGGAAACAAAAGATGCAATCATTTATTATGTCTCAGGGTTATGATATTTGGCAAAAAGTTTCTAATCCTTATGGTATTCATGAGGCTATAACTGCAGGAAACAAAGTTGAATTTAAAAACAATTATAAAGCTAGAAATATGATTTTAAGTGGTGTTTCTCGCTCAGATTTTGATCGGATTTGTCATTTTGAAACTACGTACGAGATGTGAAAGGCCCTATGTAATTTTCATCAAGGTTCTTTTAACATCAAGAAAACACGTAATGATGTGTTTAAAAAGGACTATATGAAATTTGAGATGAAACCTGGCGAAGCTTTGGATGATTATTTTACACAATTCAATAAAGTTCTTAGCAACCTTCGTTCTGTGGATGATTCTTTTGATACTACTTATACACGGTGCGAAATTGCTAGACATCTTTTGAATGGTCTTAATATATCTGTTTGGGAGATGAAGATTACATCAATTCAAAAATCTGTTAATATGAATACTTTAACCTTGGATTCTCTTTATACTAAATTAAAAACACATGAGATGAATATTCTTTCTCATAAGATTGACTCTAAATCCACTGCCTTGGTATCTTCTTTGGGTTCTTCGGTGGATGCTTCTTCGTCATTTTCTCTTACAACTTTGAAAGCCACAGCTGTCGGAGGATGAAACCTCGACGGCGGGAAGTCTGGAGACCCCCCTTTGAGATTCGGCCAGGGGAGTAGTTCTCAGGCGAAGCCGGCTTCAGGTGTAGCAGAAAGATACGCGAAGAAGACGATGAACAGCACACTCAGAGGAGACACGAGGATTTATACAGGTTCGGGCCGCTCGGAAGCGTAATACCCTACTCCTGTGTGTATGCTATCTGTGGTGGACGAACGTAGTACGGTAGTTACAAGGTAAGCTAGCTCACAGCCGGAGCCGGAGAAGAGGAACAGTGGCTAGAGAATGAGCTTGGGAGCAGAAGACGGGGAAAGCTCCGTCCAGTTCGGTCTCCTCTCCCTGTGCCTGTGGCTTGGATCCTCCTTTATAGATGAGGGGAGTCCACAACGCCGGATGCACGCGAGAGAGCTAGGTATGATCTGTCCTGTCAAAGTCTTGTCGCCGTCTTGTCTTGCACGTCCGCCTGCTGGCGCCTGCTGCGTCCACGCCGGGTAGGTCGGCTGCGGAGGACGGCTGGAACGTGGAGACGTGATGGCGTACGCCTCCAAGTCAAGGGTCTCTGACTCTTCTTGACTTCAGCGCACACTCTTCCCTCAGAAGTCAAAAGGTTTCTGACAGCCGTCGGGTGTCCACGGGGGGCCATTGGGAGACGCCCACACGTGGCAGAGTAGTTGGTCCAGAGCCTGCCGGGGACCGACATGTGGGCCCCGGGCAGGCAGTGAATTGTGCCCGGAGGCAAGGCTCGGGCCCGAGGCCAAAGAGGACCCGGGGCCGAGCTGATATATACGATGCCCCGGGGGCGTGCCCGGGGCCGATGGCGATAGTGCCCCGGGCACGAGCCCGGGGCCGTCGGCGGTCGCGCCCCAGGCACGAGCCCGGGGCCGTCAGCGACCGAAGGCGGTAGCGCCCCGGGCACGAGCCCGGGGCCGGTGGAAGGGTGCCCCCCGGGGATCCACGTGGCCGAAGACCCACGCGTCCCCAGGGCATGTGGGACCCCCTGTCCTACTTCGCCGACAGTGGCCCCTGGCCCTGTTGCTCGGCTGGGGTCTGCCCCGGCCAGGAACAGGGCCACGTCTTGAAGAAAGGAGGGGACGCTGGGTCCGCCTGGTTCGTCATGCACTGACGTAGCTTGACGATTTGTTGATTTAGATGCGATACGTACCCGGGACCCGGGCTGGAATCATGGAACGAAGTGTTGAGGAAGGCCGGCGGCAGCGGTCGTGATGGAGAGGCGGCAGCTTGCCGCCCGTACTGTCGCCACCGAGTTCTTCGTGGTGACCGCTGGTCGGAAGCCGCGGCAGCAATGAGGCGCGTCGTCCATTTGGAGGCTGCCACCTAATCCGCCGCCGATGAGTTCTCCCGCGCCTGGCCCGAGATGGAGGCGCGGGAGAAGGAAACACTCTCCCGGGAAGAACGCGTCCGGGCCCAAGAGGCTGGGCTCGCGTCCCGGGGGTGTGAGTTCGGCGTGCGCGAGGGAGTCGCGGTTGTTCGCGAGAAAGTCGCGGTGGTTCGCGAGGTGTTCGCGGCAGATCGCGAGGACGTCGCGGCGGTTCGCGAGGAAGTCTCGGGAGGCCGTGGTCGAGCCCGCTGCCCTGGAGGCAGGGTTCTTCGACCGCGGCGACCATCTCGTAGAGCTGATGCCTGACGAGGAGGTTGAGGAAGACGCCGGTTTCCTTCTGACGCTATGCGCGGGCGCCTTCGGGGTCCGGGGGTCCTCCATGCCCCCGGGCGCCCTTCTTCTGTCGTCGTCCGGGGTCCGGTCCGAAGGAGGCCAGCGACCTCTCCCCGTGCGACGGCGTCTCCGGGCCTCGCTCGTGCTTGCGCTCCGGTTTTGCCTGTCTTGTAAAAAGAGAGATGTTTGCATATGTATATGGTCATGTTTATACTTTTCGTACCTTGGTTTATTGTGTTGTTCGGAGGTCGCTTGTACTCGGGGTCCCGTGTCTAGGGACGTCGAGTATCGGGCGCCGTCCGACATCGAGGGCCAGCAACTGCGAACAGCCGTAGGGTGTGAGACCCCTGTCCGGGCCCCGGCGCAGCCGCTTGCCCCGGGAGTTCGGGCCCCGGGAGGCGGCGAACGCGACCGTCGGACGCCTCGGGAGCTCGGTCCCCGGGGGCGCGTGATGTCCGGAGGTGAGCTTGGCGGGGCGATGAAGCCCGTAGGTCCGGGCCCTTCCTTCTTCTGGTTCCGGGGGCCCTCCGCGCCCTCGGGCGCCGTTGGTCCGGAGAGCGTAGCGGGGCCACGAGGACACTCTTGGCTCGCCGAGAGCCCCTTGGGAATTGATCCCACCCGGGCCCGGGGTCGCTAGGCAACGAAGGCCCCGGCGCCTCGGTCGGGCACCGCCATCCTCTCCGGGAGCCTAGGCTGATCATACAGGGAAAAATACAAGTTGAGGAATATGTGAAGCTGGATAAGGTAACGTATCTGGATATTTGCGAAGGGCGGCATGGCTTCGCGAGCACCATCCCGGGACTGGGAGTGTTGTTCTCGCTCGGGAGCGCCGAGCATCGGGCCGATCCGCTGTGAATCGCCGTCGCGCCCAGGTCCCCGGGGGCCCGGGGCCTGGCACCCAAGTGCCGCGGGCGCCCGAGCGCGAGACTTGCGGAATTGGTTGAGGCTCGGTCCCTTCCGTCTTCCGGATTCGGGGGTCCTTCGTGCCCCCAGGCCCCGTTGGCCTAGGGAGCACAGCGATGCCGCGACGACAGGCTCTACATGATGAACCGTGAGAGCACTTGGCTCGTTCCCTTATCCATTCCATGTTGCGAGCCGTTGCGTCTACCACCTCTTAGGGGCCTCTTCGCGGTCGCGACCGAGCGGAGGAAAGGATTGCGCATAAGGAATCTACCCCCTAGCAGCGGAAAAAACCGAGCCCGAAGCCAACCAGAGCGGGGCACCGCAAGCCGGGGCTTAGACGATGTCCGGGGTTTAGCAGATGGGATACGGTAGCTCGCTGGTAAGGAACAGATGCTTAGGCGCAATACCCAGCCACCGCATGGGCGCGACCCGATTATGCCCCCGGGGGGAGATCGCCACGATCGCGACACAAAGAAAGGATAAGGGCACGAGCCCGGAAACGATAATAAAAGCATTACTATGGAAAGCGAATGCACATCGGCCTCGATCAGTGCTGAGGTTTAGAGGCACTTACAGGATGTGCTTTCAGATAATATTTGTGAAGATGCTCCCAGGCTTACCAAGCCCGGTTGGGAAGTTCCGATCACCAGGGAGGGGCCTTCCCACGGGGGGAAGATTTCATTCCGACCCGTACGAAGATACGGCGGAGATTCGAACCCCAAACCTGAAGTGATCGGGCCCGAACCTGACGCCAAAGGTAGCGCTTGAGGCCTTGCTGGTAACGGGCGACGCGGAGCGGAGCGCGCCACCTTCGTTCCTCGAGGAAGTCGAGGTTGTCGAGCTGCATATTGTCGTGGTTGATGTTTGTCGATGTAGCGCCGTACTCGAGAGCCAAAGAAGAGTTCTGGCGACAGAACGGCTTTGGCCCGTACACCAGGAAGAACTGGGCCTCCCCGGGCGCTAAGCTTGGTGCGGTATGAGTCGTCCCCGGGACCGCCGGGGAAAGGTCTACTCTACGCATAGTGAACTGTGAGAGCGTCCGGTCCGTTCCCTTGTCCATCCCATGCTACGCAACACATGGAAAACAACGAAAGGAACGAGACCGGGAAGAATATTAAAAATATTGCTTATGTAAAGTGTATATACATGGGGCCCAGGCTAGCGCTGAGTTTCCGGAGAAGTCCAGCGCTGGCCCGGGTTTACCCAACTTACAGGATGTTTATACAGATGGATTTGCGAAGATACTTGTTATGCCTAGGGATGGAGCTCGGACTAGCTTCCCTCGCGAGCCCGAGTCCGGTATGTGTTCGGGCCCCGGGGCCCGGCTAGCGCTAAGGATATACGTCCGGGACCCGGGGGCCCCGGACTGGGATACGGTTTGATATAAGCCGGGTTCCGGGGGCCCGGGCTTGAATATGGGATGTGAGACGACCTTCCGGACGCATTCTCGCCGGAGCGGTGCTATCCGGGCTATCGCGCCCTATTCCGGGTGTCGCGTTCCTAGGCTTGCACTCGCCTTGGCGATGCCGCCCTGGTTCGGCTCCTCGGTGTCGGACCCGGGGCGCGGATTCGGGAATCCGAGCCTCGGCTCAAATATGTGCCCGGGACCCAAGGGGCCCCGGACTGAAATACAACTTGATGTGTATGGTCGACATGAGCCTGGGCACGGAGGCCTGGGCAAGGACATGGACCACGTCGGGACGACTTCCCCGGACACGCCCATGCCGAGGCGATGTTGTCCGGGTACTCGCGCCCTGTGAGGGTCATTCCGGGCGCCATGTTCCTAGGCGCGCATTCGCCTGGGCGAGGGGTGCTCTACGACGAGCGCCGTGCTTGCTGCCTGCAGAATATCATTGGTGCACGCCCAACCATCGACTCGCACGTCACGGCCTGAGGCCACGGCGCGAGGAATGGGCACGAGCCCCGCTACCGAGGGTAGCGAGGACGCTCTCCGAGTTCTGGCCCTGTCAGGGGCAGTGTTTTGGCTCAGCTTCCCCTTTCGAGGGTGCGAGCTCTCGACACCGGGAGGAGGTCTTCAACCCGGGAGCGGCCTGCCCGGACTCGCGCTCGACAGGGCGGCGTGGTCCGGACTATCACACCGGGACCCGGAGGCCCCGGACTGAGTCGGGACGAACCGCCCGGACTTGCCACCTAATCCGATGGAGTCCGAGCAGCCGTTCCCTATGTACCTGGGCGCCCAGGAGCCAAGGGCTCCAACCGGGGCCAATTACACGCGCCCGGGAGCCAAGCTCCGACCGGGGCGAGCATGTGCCCGGGAGCGAAACTCCCACCGGGCTAAGTACGCAAGTACGCGCCCGGGAGCCGAGCTCTGACCGGGGCGAAGTACGCGCCCGGGAGCCGAGCTCTGACCGGGGCGAGCATGTGCCCGGGAGCTAAGCTCCCACCGGGCTAAGTACGCAAGTACGCGCCCGGGAGCCGAGCTCTGACCGGGGCGAGCATGTGCCCGGGAGCTAAGCTCCCACCGGGCTAAGTACGCAAGTACGCGCCCGGGAGCCGAGCTCTGACCGGGGCGAGCATGTGCCCGGGAGCTAAGCTCCCACCGGGCTAAGTACGCAAGTACGCGCCCGGGAGCCGAGCTCTGACCGGGGCGAAGTACGCGCCCGGGAGCCGAGCTCCGACCGGGGCGAGCATGTGCCCGGGAGCTAAGCTCCCACCGGGATAAGTAAGTACGCGCCCGGGAGCCAAGCTCCGACCGGGGCGAGCATGTGCCCGGGAGCTAAGCTCCCACCGGGCTAAGTACGCAAGTACGCGCCCGGGAGCCGAGCTCTGACCGGGGTGAGCATGTGCCCGGGAGCTAAGCTCCCACCGGGCTAAGTACGCAAGTACGCGCCCGGGAGCCAAGCTCTGACCGGGGCGAAGTACGCGCCCGGGAGCCGAGCTCCGACCGGGGCGAGCATGTGCCCGGAGAGCTAAGCTCCACCGGGATAAGTAAGTACGCGCGCCGGGAGCCAGCTCCGACCGGGGCGAGCTACGCGCGCCGGGGGCCAAGGCTCCGACCGGGGGCAGACAAGGGTTCCTAACTGAAAAGCTGATTGAAAGTGCCGGGTAAGGATATGTACCGTATTAGGACGAGTTCCCCTGGTCCGCCCGTTGCCGAGGCGGTACTGTCCGGGTACTCGTGCCCCGTCGAAGTCGTTCCGGCTCGGGAGCAGGACTCCGACCGTCCGCCAAGGGTTCGGATCATCCGAACCGCCTCGGTCGGGCTCGGGCCCGCTCTGCTCCTGCCGGAGCTTCTTTGACGCGCTCGGCCAGCTTTTGGACGGCGCGGCATTCCACGAGGTCATGCGAATCCGTCTCGTGGACGGCGCACCACCTCCGGGCTTCGACCGGCTCGAGGCGCTCGGCCAAGCGCTGGACGGCACGACACTCCGTGATGTCGTGCCGGTCCGTGTCGTGGAAGGCGCACCACCACGGGCTGCGGCCGGCTTGGTACGCTCGGGTGAGCGCTGGATGGCGTGGCACCATGATGTCGTGCCAGTCCGTCTGGTGGAGAGGGCACCACTTCTGGGCTGTTGCCGGCGGTGGCGGCACGCGTGCGGCTTTCGGCCGCTTGCTGGACCATCGCCTCCGCGGGCATCATAGCTCCGGGAGCTGCCCGTAGTCGCCATGGCGTAGCTCGCTGCGCCCGATTGGCCTTCTGGCGCTTCTCCTGTTTCCGCCGCAGCGCGGAACGTGAAAGCTTGCCATCTTCTTCAGGACCTGGTCGGGGGCCAGGACTTGCGGCAGCGTTCGCAGCGCGCCGCTCGTCGCTGCGCTCGATCGTGACCGCGGCGTCTCGTCTGAACCTGCGTCCGGTCCAACCTCGTGGAGGTCGCCGTGGCCATTGTTGGAGTCCCGCGGACGATGGCCTTCCTCCATGGAGTGCGTTGGTGTTGGAGGCGCCGGCGTACCACCTGAAAAGGAAACTCCCTACCTGGCGCGCCAGCTGTCGGAGGATGACCTCGACGGCGGGAAGTCTGGAGACCCCCTTTGAGATTCGGCCAGGGGAGTAGTTCTCTCAGGCGAAGCCGGCTTCAGGTGTAGCAGAAGATACGCGAAGAAGACGATGACCAGCACACTCAGAGGAGACACGAGGATTTATACAGGTTCGGGCGCTCGGCCTCGCAAGCGTATACCTACTCCTGTGTGTATGCTATCTGTGGTGGACGAAGTAGTACGGTAGTTACAAGGTAGCTAGCTCACAGCCGGAGCCGGAGAGAAGGAAGTGGCTAGAGAATGAGCTTGGGAGAGAGACGGGGAAAGCTCCGGTCCAGTTGGTCTCCTCCCCTGTGCCTGTGGCTTGGATCCGCCTTTAATAGATGAGGGGAGTCCACAACGCCCCGGATGCACGTGAGAGAGCTAGGTATGATCTGTCCTGTCAAGTCTTGTCGCCGTCTGTCTTGCACGTCCGCCTGCTGCGAGAAAGGGGCTGCTGCGTCCAGCGGGTAGGGTCGGGCTGCGGAGGAACGGCTGGAAGAGTGGAGAACGTGATGGTCGCGTACGCCTCCAGTCAAGGTCTCTGACTCTTCATTGACTTCAGCGCACGACTCTTCCCTCAGCGGCAGTCAAAGGTTTCTGACAGCGTCGGGTGTCGGGGGGCCCATTGGAGACGCCCACCCGTGGCAGAGTAGTTGGTCAGAGCCTGCCGGGGACGACATGTGGGCCCGGGCAGGCAGTGAATTGTGCCCGGAGGCAAGGCTCGGGCCCGAGGCCAAAGAGGACCCGGGGCGAGCTGATATATACGATGCCCCGGGGGCGTGCCCGGGGCCGATGGCGATAGTGCCCGGGCACGAGCCGGGGCCGTCGGCGGTCGCGCCCCAGGCACAGAGCCCGGGCCGTCAGCGACGAGGGCGGTAGCGCCCGGGCACGAGCCGGGGCGGTGGAAGGGTGCCCCCCGGGGATCCACGTGGCCGAGACCACGCGTCCCAGGGCATGTGGGACCCCTGTCCTAACTTCGCCGACAACAGCCGTTGAACAACTCGAGAAGTCTCTGAGGAAGATTTTGGCTTTGTTATTAACAAGTTTTCTCGACCCTTGAATAATGTTAAGAAAGCAGAAAAAAGAGAGGAGGCCCAATGTAAATAACCCGAAATTATCCCTATATAAATATTGTGCAAAAAGAATTTTTAGAAGATGGAATAAAAGTCTCAATGAGTGAAAAGAATAAAATCAGGTCGAAAAATCTAAAGCAAAAAATAGGCTTGAAAATAATTTTATAAAATTCTTTGCTTAAATTATTAATTTCTGGAATTTTCTGGGAATTAATTGATTAGGGAAGCATTTTTGGCAAAATAATAGCTCCACAGCAGTAAAATAAAAAAGAAAAGGTTTTAAAATCCCTCACAGTCTCTGGCCAATTCGGCCCATTACTGTGCTCTAGAGTCGCCCTCCGCCGTGCCCGTGCCCTCGCCCTCGTCCTCGGACTGTGCGGCCCAAAGCGCTCCGCAGTCGCCAGACAGGCGGGCCTGCCTATCAGGTCGTCGCCTACCTCCAGCCGGGTGGCACTGTAGCACCCAAGCGCCGCGCTGCAAATCCGGCGAATCCAGTTCGCCTCGGACCGTTCTCTCCAAATCGGTTGAGGAAACCGAGCTTATCCCCCTCGCTACCCCTAAGGATCGGAGCCAGATCACGCGTGGAGCGAAACCTGAAGCTCCGAGTCGGTTCTCTCTCTCTCATCGCGGCCCGCAAAACCCGTCGAGTCCGAGCCGGAGTCCGCCTCTCCCCGCCTGTAAATAGTGAGCTCGGAGCCCTAGGGTCGTTCTTGCCTTTAGATCGAGCTCCAGCTAAGCTAGCGCCTCAACCACGTCCCGCGCTTGCTTCGCCGCCGTGTCGCCAAGCTCGTCCGCTGCGCACGCCGTCGCTAAGCTGCTGTCGGAGGTCGTCGCGCCCGCTCGGTTAGGTTGCAGGGTCCGCTGAAGCCAGGCCGCCGCCTCGTAGCCCTCGGAGCCGCCGGAACACTGCCGTCGACGAAGACCCGAAGCCCTCCGCCGCCTCAGCTCACGCCGGCCGTCTCCATAGCCGTTCTTCGCCGTTCTGCCTTCGGTAACGATCGCACTTGACCTCCTTTACCTTTTCCGCTCTCGGCTGTGCGTCGCCAAGCGCCGCTGATACGCGTCGACACCATCGGGTCTAGAGCCGTCGCCGTCACCGCTCGCAGTGTGCCGATCGATCGGGGATCCGACATCGGCGTACGATCTTCCCACACGTTAGTTTCCATCCATCCGATCGTAGGAGATTTTCACCTTGACACGTGGCGAGATCGTAGCCGTCCGATCAAAACCCTAGAACCCAGCCATCGTTTTTCCCTCGTGGACCACGGGGACTCGTTCACACCATGGACCTGATGCCTCCCTTTCACTGACAGTGGGCCCTAACTGGTCAGCCGAGAGCCCCCTCTCTCCTGTGACGTCATAAATCCTTTTTACCGAATAAAATTAATTCGATTATGAACGCAATAAATCAGTTAATTCTTTTAAATAGGCTATAAAAGGGTTAAAACTTCCAAAGATCATAACTAAATTCATAACGAACTCGGATTGAGGTCGTTCAGTCTCTAATTTCTCTAAAAATCATGAAACTATCCATTAAAAATATAATATTGTACTGTTCATAGTGTGTTGATGTACTGTTTTGCTTGTTTGGTTATTTGATATAGCTACCGAGACGTTTAGGAAGAGACGCGTTTGTCGAAGCAGGTGTCGAGACTGGTAGAGCTGCAGGTAAGTCACACATTCCTCTTTCTCATTGAACATATTGTTCCTATGATTAAAGCTATGTTTTCCTTTCAACGCTGTATTTATTTTGGAATGTCATCGGACAGGAAACCCTAACCTTTGTTTATGGCCCGTTTGATTTGATCACATGACATTGTACCTATGGGATAATTTTGACTAGCTATCTTTATTTACTGTAGCTAGAATAACTCTAGGACCCTGCTTAGCCTCGCCTAGCAAATAAAGAATGACTTATGGGTTGTCATAATAATTTCTATACTATTATTCAGTCACATGAAATGATGATCCTTTACGACGTGGTCAAACCACAAGGACAACTTAATGGTCCACTAACAACTTGAATAAAAGGTGGGTCACGAGCACCAGGGTGTGTTTGTTGCTAGCCGGTGCCTCGTGACAGTTAAGGAACCAGGTTCGCGGACTACTTGTTGTGAAGCAACCTCGTGCTAACCACAAGCTCAGATAATGGCTAGCAGGATTTGAAGTGTGCCGCGTTCAATAGGAGGCTCCAGGGCGTGTTCTGCTTGTGCTGGGATCAACCAATGAGAGTACACATATTGCTGTCCCACAGCCACGCACGATAAGCGCGAAATCGCCCGGAGTCCCGCGTTCGGCGTACTGGGTGACACGCGAAGGCTGGGAGATTTGCTTTCACTCAGTACAGGTCCTAAATTTAGGTTCGTAGGCGTGCCAGTCAATTTGACCTGTAATTGACAAGGAAGGAAAATGTTAGATCATGAGCCAATCGGCTGGAGAAGCCGATCTAGACTCGTTTCATCAGCCGATGGCCGATGCAACACAGTAGCACTTACACATCGGCATAGGTCCGATGACGGCAAGAATAATAATGATAATAAACAAATGTCATGCAGCGATCAGCGAAGGGATAGTTCGAAAGACCGGCTATAGCTAGATAAGTAAACCAGTATAATACATAAATAAATCAATAGATCTAGCTGATCATGATCTAGTGTTACTGGTGTCTGTTATGAAGGTATGCCAGCACCCGGGCCCTCTCCAAGATCTTCGTCTCGCTATCCGGGCCCATATACTGGTCCTTACCCCGGGCTCATGCCCGGGCCTTACCTGGGAACACCAACTGTCGTGCCGCCAAACCCTGCTCGTACTTGTGCTTGGATCGGCAGAATAAACCATCGGCTAGCCCTTAACCGATTGTGACAATAATACAGGCAAGAACATATATAAATATGCAATAACGCAGAATCATAATAGTCCTGATACGCTAGACGACCGCTACGAAGACGAACACAGGATACAAACAACAAATAAATGTAGTCGGCCTTTTAACAGGTAACTTATCGGCTAAGCACTGCCGATAACACCATCGCACATACAACCATCGGCTTATTAAAGAGTAAAGCATTATTGTCAGTCTAGTAGAGGACTAACGTGCAGCAACAGACCGATAAACGATAACAATGCTCAGAGAGCCGCTAGATATAATGCGATCGGATGAAAATAACTTACCGGGCTATGCGCTCCGATAAAACGTCTGCACACGATGCATCGAGCTAGCGGGATCGACTTATCACTAGCAGTTCAGTAGGTCGGGACCTAACCGATGCATCACGAACTGGTGATAATCGCATACCCCAGCAAGTCGATACAGCCTGTGCACGCGTGATGTGATATTACCTAATCAATCTAATGAATCAAACTGAACTGATGCAGCCATAGATAAAGTGAGAATACTATCGTGGTAAGACCGACTACCATAAACAAACTAGAATAATCGGACTACCCACGAGGAAGCCTGCCGGATTGGTAGTACGGTGTGACGAGACTCTACCCTCTCGCAGGAGTTCGGACCTAACCGATGCAGCCCGGCTCGAGAAGCAGGATTTCGTCAAAGGGGTGGCGATGCGCCGAGTTGTATTGATCGTATGTGATGGATTACAGGCCCGGGCAATAAACGTAAAAACAATACATATTAACTCCGCCGAGTTGACATGAGTCCCTTATAGGAACAATATATGATTATTCCCTATCTATAAGAAAACGCCTAACGAGGCTGACCGGACACGAGGTCAGGTTCCTAAAAGAGATAAACCTTTTCCTAACGAACTAATAGTAATTAACATGCCACGCGCGGTCTTCACGGCTCCTTCTCAGACTTGGTCATGCTTCTTGGATCAATTTCCATTATCCCGACTCTGCAACCGTCCTCTTGACCGAATCTGATACAGGTCCCTCTACTTAATTTCGGCGTTAACACAGTGCCCCAATTTCGGAGTTCTTGCTGTAGGAATTCCGAAATTCTTCCGACTTTGGGCCTCTAAGAATTTCTCCCTACCGAGGCGGCCAAGATAGCCCACTTGCCATAAATGTTTGAAAACAGTGCCTAACGGCCTCAATTCCCGCTCGGCTGTCATACTTATAAAACGCTTTGTCTTCTGCCCTCTTTTTTATACTTTCACATCACCAAGAAGCACAACACCAACGCTTCATCTTCCACATCCTCACTAAAGCTCTAGCGAATCTAGACGAATTACTGCACCTCTCTCTCCGTCCGTCGACCCCTGCAACTTCTCTATTCCCGATGGCAACAACATCTGCAATTCCTGAAGGTAATCTTCTCACGGCCGGCGTTATTTTTCCCCAATTCTGCAATCTGTACGAACCGATTTGCATGTTCTTCACCTGTTCTTCGTCGTGTTCTTGTCTACTGTAGATCTCAGAGCCCAGATCTCTGATTCCGGCCGCTGATTACCCTGCTTTTTCTATCATACGGCCCATGGGGCAGCGAAGAATCCACCGATTTCATGCAGTGCCGAAACCCAACGCACTCCCTTCAGAACTCGGCATGTTGGTCAGTGACTGGACCAAACATCCGCTTTCAGGTCCTGGCGAGCAGATTGCCGGATGGAGAGACACTGGTACAATCAGAGTATCGCTGCAAGAGGATCTATTGGGAAGAACTCACATCGCCACTGCATCAACCTCTCCTTGGCCGATATGAAAGGAATGAATCTCTGCTCGCATCGGCCTCCGTACTTCTGTCTGATGCTCTCAATGCCTTCTGTTTGGTCATGGGCCGATGACCCCTACTCTGCTGGATGTGACTATGCTCACCTGCCTGGATTACAAGCTACATCAATCCCTTCAAACTCCGGTTCAAGCACTGCCACCGGCTTCAAAAAAAAACATCGGCGGCTGGTCTAGGTATATATCTCTTCACAACAAAGGCACTGGTCCGGTTGATGATCGGGAGCATGTCGCTTTTCTGACAACTTGTTTAGAACGGTTCGTCTTTGGTGGCGCAACCCTCGGCCCGACGACAACATGCAATGCCTGGCAGAGTGCTTGGCCGATAGGAAACAAATTCCGTTAGGCACTATCTTCTTGGCGCCACCTACCAGCTGCTTCAATCAGGTGGCAACTAAGCTATCAGCCGGCCAGCCCTCGCCACATTGGGTCCTTGGTGGTTCGTACAGCTCTGGCTTAATGTTTACACCTCCAAGGCCATCCAGAAACTCCTCTCAAAGCAATCCTTCCCAGCTGATTACCCAGAAGATCAGGACCCCATCTACCGCGATGCATCTTATGGTGAGGCTGCATCGGCCCTTTCTGGCGGCAAGATATCCCCTGCTGAAGTTAGTCAGTGGTTCAAGGGATTTTATTATGGCTTTTACCAGGGATGCTACTCTTTGGTTTGCTTACAATGACGCATATCATCATCGAGATGCCTTCCAACTTTGATCCACTCAAAGCTCTGAACGGATGATCAATCTAAACCATATTCCTATCGCCATCAGTCCTTGCCTGCTGCCAAACCGGCTTTTTCTCTGGGCTGAACTCAACCATCGTATGAGTTCTACCACCCATCAACCAGCTCCCGTCAACTCGCCTTGCCAGCTTCCGATCGGCCTGTTCTTCACCGACAAACTCCAGGCTCGGGGCACGGTCAGCAGCGCCCTGGAATATGATCGGCTGCGGTCTTGACAGACTCCCTCCTGCTAGCGCGCTCACCCGAGGTGTACTCTCACT
Source organism: Oryza meyeriana var. granulata (assembly GCA_003991445.1). Classification (NCBI taxonomy): domain Eukaryota; kingdom Viridiplantae; phylum Streptophyta; class Magnoliopsida; order Poales; family Poaceae; genus Oryza; species Oryza meyeriana. Next base: position 88,110 of record RYFJ01003284.1, read on the forward strand.
GCCAACACAAGCCTTTTAGTCGATGGTGGTCGAATGGAAAAAAACATCTGTTCTGCTTAGCGCCCACTTGTTATTGCTCCGTCTGGACGCCGACTATGTTGAATCTGACACGAGGTAACTCTTGCAAGCTTCAAATATTCATCCTCAATCGTCTCTGACCCTTGTTTTGCAGGCCGCCAGCGTCGAGCCCCCATCAACAAGCAAACAGCGGTCGGCCGATTCTGTACCAACCCTCATCAGCCTCCGAACTTAGGAACGCGACCTCCATCTCCATCGGCTCTTCTCCAAGGCGCCCTCGGCCGATGGACAACACGAAGAAGTTTAGCGCGCATCGCCCCTCTCTGAAGAAGCAGAAGACCGATCCGATGTCGCTGCTCCAACGCCACCTTCTCCTCAAGCAACATCGGCTCCCCATCCCTCAGGTATGCGCCAAATCTTGTTATCGTCATTATCCACTCTCTCATTATTTCACAATCCTTTTTCAGCTTGGGTCATCGGCTCCAGAACCTCAACATTCTTCTGACATCCTTCCAAGTGCCGAACCGATAGCTTCTCCAGCTCCCCTCCTTTCAGCACCAAGTCCTCCAAGCCATCGACGAGACTGCTTCTATTCCATCGGCTGACATCGGCCCCTCTGAAGAACAACCCACTCATCTACCGAAGCCGATGTTACCCGATCTGCCGACGTCCTTCCTCAGGTAACCTTTGTCATGCTCGTACTTTGCTTCTAATCTCTTATTGATCACCTTTCCGATACCAATTTGCAGTCCTTGACCGACTTGTTCTCCTTCGACATCGGTCAATATCTGGAGGTAGAAGAAGCTACACCACCAGTGCAGCCTCCAAACCGTCCTTCTCAGCCGATGTGCGCGAGTATTTAACAAGCATCATCAGTCGCTGGAAAATCCAATCGATGCACTGGTAGAAGACTGCGGGCCATCCGAGCAAGATTTGCAGACATCGAACACCACCTGCCCGAAGAGCTCGTTGAGCATTGACCCCGCAGCATACCTGGAGTCTCATAGTTTAAACTATCAAGCTCAGACAGCGTATAGCCGATCGGCTGACCAACAGAAGATAGCCCAAGACATCCAACCCCATCGGCTATCAGCCCAGATAGACAAGAAGAAACTTGATGACATGGCAGCTGTCCCCAAAAACTTCAATCCAAGCTAAATCAACTGAAGAAAAAGGAAGCGATTTGCTGAGAACTTGAAAAAGTTCGCAAGGATCTTGAAGCACAGAATCCCAGCTCATCGGCCTGCCGCGAGCCATCCAAGATCAGAACCAAATCGCAGCAGCAGTGCGCCAAGTCATCCATCGGCGCAAAAGCTGAAAGTCATCCAGGCTCTGATGAAGACGATATCCGGGCATCAATGAAATTGATCAGATCCGTCGCGCGCAATCGAAACTATCCCGAAAATTTTGTAAGCCTTAAACCTTTTATAACTGACGATTTTCCGGAACATTGCCGATCACCCTTCTGCTGTCATGTAACAGATCGGCTCTGCTACTCATCTCTCTCATCCTTGATAATTTTCCCGCTTATTTTAATCTAAAGGCGATATCAATTGATATCGGCTGTCTTTAAGCGACGTATAAAAACATCGGCTTCCGAATTGCTTAGAAATCGGCTGTACTTAACCGATTTAAGAGTTGATCCAAACGCTAGGGTAGTATTTCTTGAGATTTTCCCATTAAGTGCTTTAGCAAACTCCGTCCCGTCAAGATCTTCTAATATATAGCGTTACCAGGCACACAGCGATTAATCCGATAAGGTCCTTCCCAATTAGGCGACCATTTTCCGAACTTATTCTCTCTGGACCCGATCGGCAAAATCAACTTCCACACAAGGTCCCCCTCGGCAAACGACTTATTCACCACCTTTTTGTTGTAATGCCGAGCTGCCTAGCCTTATTCTCCTTGATTCTTTCCAGCGCTCTCAACGATTCTGAGCTAAATATTCAAGTTCATCTGCCATCAAGTTTATAATAATCATCGGCCGTCAAATTGATTCTGCAAAGAAAGTCTTCTAGAGCCGATGTTAGTTCCCATGGTAAAACCCGCCTCATGTCCATATACCAACTGATACGGCGGTACCGAGTAGACCCGTGGCATGCCATCGATAGGCCCATAGTGAATCGGCTAATGTAGAATGCCATCGCCGCGGCTGCTCATCAATTTTCCGCTAATCAACTTGATCAAACTCTTGTTGGAAGCTTCTGCTTGCCCATTGGCTTGAGCATAATAAGGCGATGAATTTAATAACTTAATTCCCATACTGGCAGCAAACTGTTGAAACTCATCAGAACACAAAATAGACCCCTGATCAGTAGTTATCGTCTGAGGAAATCCCAAACCGATAAATGATATGCTCCTTGATAAATTCAAATCGCTTCTTTGGACGTGACCTTCTTCAAAGGAATTGCTCTACCACCTTGGTGAAATAATCTGTTGCTGCCAATATAAACTTATGTCCCTTACTTGATGGAGGAAAAATCTGGCCGATCATATCAATTCCCCATCCTCTGAACGGCCACGGTTTGATGATAGGATTCATAGCCGATGCCGGTGCCCGCTGTATATTTCCAAACTTCTGACAATCTTGACATCCTTTATAATACCTAAAGCAATCTTCCAGCATTGTCGGCCAAAAATACCCTACTCTTCTCAAACAACCATTCATCTTATGAGCCGATTGATGAGTCCCACAGATGCCTTCGTGCACTTCACACATAACCACTTTGGCTTCTTCCAAATCCAGGGCATCTAAGCAGAACTCCCTCAAACGTCCGATAATACAACTCCTCATCAAGTAGCACATATTTAGTAGCTTTATACGAATCTTCCTGGAAACAGACTGCGACGGGTTTCGTAAGTAATCAATTATCTCCTGTCTCCAGTCATCGGCCTTGTTCTGGACATCAATATCGCTATCTCCACCTCAACCTGCCTATTCAGCCGATATCCTGAAGCAATCTGTGCAAGATCATTGGCTTCCAAATTCTGCTCCCTGGGAATATGATTCATTGACACCATCTTGAAATCCTTCAACAAATCCACGCACTCTTCATAATATGACCTCAAAACATCATCCCTGCACTCATATTCTCCAGATAACTGTTTGATCACCAACAAAGAATCACCAATAATCTCTATAATATCGGCCCCCGATCTCCTTTAAATAGTTGAAGTCCTTTCAGCACCGCCTCGTACTCCGCCTGATTGTTAAGTCGATAAGGCTTAATTGTAAAAGCAAACTCAAAACTTGCCCCCCGGGCGACACAATAACCAAACCGATACCAGATCCATGCCTGCAAACCGATCCATCAAAAATAAGACCCACGGGATCGGCTCCACATAGTCCTCGTGAGACCCCCTGTGCTGAACAATAAAATCGGCCACTGCTTGTCCTTTGATTGCTTTAGCCGATTCGTACCTCAAGTCAAACTCTGTCAAGGCAAAAACCCACTTGCCAACTCGCCCTTTCAAGACTGGAGCCGACAACATATATTTGACCACATCGGCCTGCAACTACTGTACATTCAGCCGATAGGATGTAATGCCTCAACTTTGTACACGAGAAAATATAAACACAAGCATAACTTCTCCACCGCTGGATATCTCGTCTCAGCATCCAAAAGTCTCCTACTTAGATAGAACACAACTCGCTCTTTACCTTCAAATTCTTGGATCAAAACAGAAACGATGGACTTCTCATCGGCCGACAAGTATAATCTGAACGGCACTCCTTCCTGCGGCGGAATCAAAACAGGCGGGGAACTAAGATAGTTTCTGATCTCATCAACGCCTTCTGCTGCGCTGCCCCCCACACAAATTCTTGATCGGCTTTCAACTTCAATAACGGCGTGAAAGACTCAATTCTCCTGATAAATTGATATGAATCTCCTCACAAATTAATCTTGCCGATCAACGATTGCAACTCTGTCTTATCGCTTGGTGGCTCTGCAGTCTTAATGGCTCTGATACTTCGCTGACTAACTTCAATCCCTCGCTCATGAACCATAAAACCCAGAAATTGCCAGCCGATACACCAAAAGCACACTTATTGGGATTTATTCTTAGTCCGTATTTCTTGGCCCTCTCCAGCACTCTTCGTAAATCGGCTATATGGCTTTCCCCACTTTTAGATTAACCACCACATCATCAATGTAAGTTTCCACCAACCAAACCGATGAGATCATGAAATATATAATTCATTGCTCTTTGATAGGTTGCACCGGCACTTTTCAATCCAAAAGTCATTACTACCCACTCATACAAACCGATAGCTCCAGACATCGGAACGCAGTCTTGTGTATATCCTCTTCGGCCATGAAAATCTGATTGTATCCTGCATTGCGTCCATGAAGCTGATAATCTTGTGGCCTGACGCTGCATCCACCAACAAATCCGCTATCGGCATCGGGTACTCATCCTTGGGGTAGCTTTATTTAGATCCCGGAAATCAATACATATCCTCAATTTCCCATTTTTTCTTCTCCACCGGGACGATATTAGAAACCCACTCAGCATATCGGCACGGCCTTTATGAACTTGGCATCGTACAACCTTGTGATCTCCGCCTTGATCGGTTCATATAATTCTGCCTTGAATCTCCTTGGAGCCTGCTTGAACGGCCGATACCTGGTTTAATAGGTAGCGATGTTCAACAATCGATCGGCTTAATCCTGGCATCTCATGGTACTCCCAGGCGAAACAATCCCGATACTCCTTCAACAATGCTATCAATTCTTCTCGTAGCTCAGGACTTAATTTTTTGCTTATATACGTCGGCCTTGGTCTATCTCCTGGTCCTATATCAATCTCTTCCAAATCATCAGCCGACGTAAATCCTTGCCCCAATTTCCCCTCGAAGTCTTCAATGGAGCCCATCAGAGTAACAATTCAGAGCCGACTTGCTGGATCGGCTGTATCCCCTGGCTAGTAACCTTGAGGTAATCTCCTTCCCAAACTCTTCCGGATAGGCAGTCAACACCATCGGCTTCCCAGACTGGTAGATCGGTCATGGCAATGTTGGTCGACCGATCTGCTTGCACCACCTCGACTTGATCTCCCTGCATGTATTAGACATTGATGCATTGTCGAAGGCACGCAACAGTTCGCGTTGAATCCAGTCCTGCCGAGAAGCAAACTATATGACCCCTTTCCGTCAATTACCAAAAAACGTGGTAGGTAATGTCTTACTCCCTACTGTCAGCTCCACGTTCAATACGCCTTTCGCTTCAGATGAATTCCCACCGAAGTCTTTAGCACCATATTTGTCTTGATCAGGTCTTCGGTAGTCTTCCCCAATTTTCCGGAACGTAGCATGAGGCATGAGGTTAACAGCCGCTCCCCCATCAACCAACATCTTTGTCATCGGCTTCCCATTTACGTATCCTTGATGTATAAACGGCTTTGTGCCGATGCTCTGACTTCTCAGGTTATCAATATAGCTTGATCAGATTGCAACGTTAGTTGAGCGAAAACCTCCTCATCTCCTTCTTCATCTGATGAAAGCGCTTTATACTCCCGAGGCAAAAAGAACACCATATTTACCGATGCTGATACGTCCTCATCGTCCTTACTTCTTCACTTGCCAAACTTGCCTAGTCTTTTGGGACATGATCACCTCCTCTTGACCTGGCATTGCTCCTTTTGCTGTTCTCGGTGTCGTAGCCGTTGTGCCCTTCTCTTCTGATTCTTTGTGAATATGCCGCTAGACACCACTGAGGATTCTGGACTTGTTTCCCATGCGCTTCCTTTCATCTTCTTCAAAGAAACTCTTCATGGATCGGCCCCAATCGGTTATGAACTGATGTTCTTTTCCCAGGCGACCGATCCCGGCGAACACTCCTGCTGCGATCATGCCGATTTCCTGTACCGCTGCACTCGGGGCAATTTTCAGCTGATGGCAATCTCATCCCTTGATCCCAGCAGAAACGAAAAAACGGGCAGTCCCAATGCGGATTATATTGTTCCGGTCCATCCCCCTGTTCATCGTACCTTGAGTACTTCTCTATCATACCTGATGAAGTAATCCTCGATTTACTCTGACGTTTTCCTTCATCGGCTTGAGTCCTGGACGATGACCCCGCATAGACCATGTTTACGGGAACGGGTGCCCATCTATCTTCATTGGTTTTATCTTCAAACTTGATTCGTCCTTGCTCAACGGCCAGCTGAATTTGTTGCCGAAAAACCTTACACTCGTAGTATGGTGCGATATCGTGTTGTGCCATTTGCAATACTTCTTCTTCTTTAGTTCTTCGGCTGATGGAATCACGTGGTTTGGCGGCAATTGTATTGCTTTTCCTGCAACAACAAATCAAAGATCTTATCGGCTTTGCTCACATCGAAATCATATCGTTCCTCTTTGCCGATATCTTTGACCCATGGGCATGATACCGACTTCTTGTTCCTGCCACTCCGCCAATCCAACCTCAGCGTCGATTCCTCATCATCTGAATCCGTTGAATATAGACCTGAACCTGAGCAACTCTCCTCTGGTACTTGTCCTTTTTCGCCTCTTGAAATCGGCTTTCATGAGCCGATACCTTCTGTACTAGGTGCGACAAAGATTCGAACTCTTGAGACGAAAACCTTTCTCTGATTGGCGCCAAGAGTCCCTGAAAAGCTAGATCGGCCAGATGCCCATCGCTCAGGTTTAAACTATAACACCGGCTTCTGATATCCCGAAATCGCTGAATGTATTCCGGTACTGTTTCATCTGGTCGCTGCTTAACCGATGTCAAATCTGACAGTCTCAGCTCGTGAATCCCAGCGAAGAAATATTTGTGAAACTGTTTCTCCAGATCGGCCCACCCCCGAACAGAATTCGGCAGTAACGAGGAGAACCATGTAAAAGCCGATCCAGATAGTGATAGGGGAAAAAACCTAACCCTTAGGGCCTCTTCAGCCGATGCTTCCCCGCACTGCGCCAGAAATCGGCTGACATGTTCTACTGTAGATGTGTTGTCCTGCCCTGAAAACTTAGAAAAATCCGGGACCCTGTATCGGTGTGGCAACGGAACCCTGTCAAACCACTCAGGATATGGGTGGCGATACATGAACGCTTGTTCCTTGGGCTTGATCCCGAACTGCTCCCTTACTATTTCCTCAACCCGTGCCGACAAATCTTCCTCTCTTGCATTCTCCTGTTGATACTGCTGATACTGCATCGGCGGGGTTGGTTGCCGATTTTGTCTATGATACTCCCTCTGGTAAGTACCTGGATCGGCTCCTCCTCCCGGATAGTTCTGCTGGTATCCCCCATAATAAATAGATCGGTGATATCCAGGAGGGATATCCTGTTGCCCCCCGGCCTGGTTTTGCGCGAACAAGTGTTCTGGTATATCCTTGCTAATGTTGTAATTAACTTGGCCTGGCTCTATCTTCGGTGGGAGAAAAACAGGACCCCGAGTTGGCTCTTGGGCAATCGATCCATCAACAGTCTTCTTGATAAGGTTATGCAATGTATTTACTAAGACCCCTGACTGATTGATGAGTGCGTGGTGCACAGCCTCGTTGACCATCTCCTGTAAAGGCTTGATTGGTGGACTCTCAGGTTGTGTGCGGCTCGATTCTCCTACCAGTACTGGTTTTGGAAACTGAGACTTCTGAATCGGCCCTTGTCTTGTCATACTGAAGGATTCTAAACACAGCTTCCGGAAATTTGTCATGGTCTGTTCAACTTGCTGTTTTTGTTCTTCAGTTAGATCTTCCATGGTGACCGGAATTACGTTGTCCGTCTTGACTTCTTTTCCAGCCATGTTGAAATCTTGATTGAAACAATGTTTGTTGGAATTCTGGCTTAAAACTTCGGGTCCCACCGGGCGTGCCAAAAGCGTGTTGACGCCGAAAATCGCCGGGTCCCGGTTCGGCGTCTGGGTGACACGCGAAGACCTGGGAGATTTGCTTCACTCCAGTGCAGGTCCTAAAGTTTGAGGTTCGTAGGCGTGCCAGTCAATTTGACCCTGTAATTGACAAGGAGGAAAATGTTAGATCAATGAGCCAATCGGCTGGAAGCCGATCTAGACTCGTTTCATCAGCCGATGGCCGATGCACACTGTAGCACTTACACATCGTGAAGGACCGAAACAGGCGACCAGAGGGGGGGTGAATGGGAGCCTGTAAAAATTTCTTTCAAAAAGAAAACTCGGGCCTTTTGTCCCCAAATTTCAACCCAACACCCTCTCATCAATCGTCAAGATTACTTACCCCAACTAGTGGTGTAATAATCTTAGGAACGATTATACAAGTTCTCCAAGCCGGCAGAAACAAAAATAATTAAGACAGCTCAAAACTGCCCTGTAAAGAATTCCTCAAACACCTTGCGTGCAGTAGCGACAACAGCAGCTTGCTGGTGGCCGGCAAATAGCAGGTGCTGAACCCCCGTCCTGGCGTGCTCGACCAGCAGCAGCAGGGAACGGCAACGACACCCAGCGGACAGCAGAAACTAGACTCCGCGACGGCACGCGTGAGGTCACTGGCGGCAGACAGTAGGAAAAGTAGATGCAAACAAAAAGAACAGAAAAGTAGATGCAAACAAAAAAGAACAATTCACCAAGATGATGATTAACTCCAAGTAATTGTTTCTCCAGAACTGCATCTAGCCTCCGCGATCGTCCTCCCTCTCTTGATTGGAGAGATCAATAAAAATCTCTCTCTAGACTTGAAGACCTAGGCTAGATTGAGAGAGAAGATGTGTTCCCTGGAACCCTAGGCACGGGTACTGTTCACGTGAACAGTAAGCTCGCCCCAAAAAGCCCAAAAACCCCCACCTCTCTCAACCCTAGGTGCCACAATTTATATCTCCAAAAAGGTGGCCCACCTAAATTACAAGACTGCCATTACGCGACGTAAACGACACGTAATGGCATGATAATCATATCCAATCAATCACGTCCTCCATGGCAAATTCCGAATGTTGCGATCCCTCCATCTCCACGATGTGATCCTCGCGATGTCGCCGCACGACGAACATCCGAAATCATATCGCGATCGCCGAAATTTCCATCTTCGGCCACGCCCGCCGCACGAGCGTCCCGGTACGTCCTTGGTTTTATGGCTCAACCAAGAAACCGTCCACCGACGTCCTCCTGCCGTGTAGCCAGATACAGTAGACGTACACCGCACAATCTCCGTCCCTCGAACGCGAGCGTCGAACCACCCTTCACCACCCCGCGGTTCATCAGCATGGCATCCTATCCCCGTTCTTCACAGATTGCCGCATGATTAGTCTCCACCTGTCACCTGCAACCACAGCCTGCCAAGAGACACGTCACACGCACACCGTGTTGTCAATCGCTCATCACAAGGCACTAGCCCCACGGGCATCTCAATCTCCCCCTTGATGAGTGCATTGACAACACCACACCTCACAAATTCATAGAACTATAAAATCAAAACAGAAGAAGAAAGAAAAAAAAACAATCTTGATCCCCAAAGACATGGGCTAGGCTCGACACAATCAAGACAAATAAAAGAACAACTCGAACAGCTCCAAAAACTGACTCCCTCCCTTTCTCCCTCAAAATCAGCAATTCCATTTGCAAAAATCTGGCCACAACTCAAACTCCCCCTGAAATCAAGCATTATCCCAAAAGCAATTTAGGAAAAAATAGCTTCCCCTGCAAAAGTGAATTTGTGCCACTCATTCTCCCCTTGTTGACAAGGCACTCCATCAAGTAAAAAGCAAGAATCCATTCTGAGATACATGAGAAGGCGCACATGTAGAAGCCTTCAGAAACATATCTCAAATACTTATAAAAACTAACCAGTGACTCTAGCCATCCAAGAGAAGCAACACAATGCAGTGACCATCAAAGTTAGGAACCAAAAGCCTTTTGAAACCAAAGAGCCAGGCGAAGCAAAGCAAACCTTGAGACAGTACCAAGCTGAATGCAGAAACATATATCAAGCTCAGCGACGGGTAACAAAACTTCCAAACAAAGTTTACTGCAAACGCTTCAATCAGGTCTATGCCATGAAAGACAAACCCGTGGCACACACGTCACTTGCAACTTGGCAAACTGTGAGTGACCAACTTAGGCCGCCATGCCAAAAGCACCAGTCCTTATGAATTTTTAACCCCATTTCAGCATCATATATTTTTCTTTTATATCCCAATTTTGCATGCTGAATCATGAACCCATTTTTCTTTGGTGTCCCTGCTGATCCGGGATCTTTTGACAGCCCCTGGACTATAGAGTGCCCGGTTCATGTTGTTTTGCGACACGAAGGAACCTTGCCCTTCCATAGGCCTAAAAGAAGCTACATTTGCAGTGACAAACGGTCTTTGACCATTGGAAGGAAGCTGAAAACCGAACCATGAGCAAGATGTATGTCGAGGCTTCAACAAGATATTAAATCAAGGATAAGCAAGCAAAGCCAACATAATCAAGAGAAATTATGTGCTATTTTCAAAACAAAGTATGGTCAAGCAAAGCAGTACAACCTCTCCAAAAACTTGATCACCAACTAGCCAAAACAAGTATAGGTATATGTAACCGAAGCAAGCAAAAAAGACTGATACTAGAATGGATAGCACACACCAAGCTCACCACGCAAACGTGCAAACGTGGTTTGATCGAGTGGCTTCGTTAAAATATCAGCAAGTTGCTGACTAGTATCAACTCGCCAAAGCTCAATATCACCCTTCTCAGAATGATCCCTCAGAAAATGATAACGAACATCAATATGTTTCGTTTCGAATGAAGCACAGGATTCTTTGCAACACTATAGCACTAGTGCTGTCACACAAGAGAGGAACATGAGAAAACGACAACCAAAATCACGAAGGGTAGCTATCATCCATAAAAGCTGAGAACAACAGCTAGCAGCAGCAACATATTCGGCCTCTAGTAGATTGGCAACATTTGATTGTTTTCTAGAGGACCAAGAAACAAGTGAAGAACCCAAAAACTGCAATACCCGAAGTAGATTTTCTATCCAACCGACACCCAGCAAAATCAGCATCCGAATAACCACACAAACTGAGGTCGAAGAAGCTGATACCAAGGCCAAACTCGGGGGTGAATCGAAGGTACCTCATTATGCGCTTCACCGCCTGTCGGTGAGAAGTCCTGGGAGACGCTGAAAACGAGCGCACAGACACACTGCAAGTGATGTCAGGCCTCGTCGCTGTCAAGTACAAAAAGCGACCCGATCATGCTTCTATACTCCTTCTGATCCACGGGCTCTCCATCTTCATCAGCATCCAAAGCTGCGCTAGTCGGCATGGGTGTAGATATTGGCTTTGCATCAGCCATATCAAACTTCTTGAGGACATCCTTTGTATATTTTCCCTGATGCACAAAAGTCCCATCTGGTGTCTGTTTAATTTGTAGCCCAAGGAAGAATTCAGCTCACCCATCATTGACATCTCAAATTCCCTGCTCATAGAATCTGCAAACTTGGCAACAAATCATGAGAAGAACCACCGAAAATGATATCATCCACGTATATCTGAACTATTAGAGTGTCTTTGCCTTGCTTGAGGAGAATAAAGTTTTATCAACCGAGCCATTTTAAAACTGTTTGCAAGTAAAAAGGTTTCAGTCTAGCATACCACGCACGAGGTGCTTGTTTCAACCCGTACAAAGCCTTTTGCAACTTAAAAACACGATCAGGAATTTGGGATGCTCAAAACCAGGAGGTTGTTTTACATAAACTTCTTCTTCTATAAACCCACTTCAGAAAAGCACTCTTCACGTCCATTTGATAAAGCTTAAACCCACGTGAAGCAGCAAAAGCAAGCACAATGCGAATAGCTTCCAAACGAGCAACAGGAGCAAAAGTTTCACCATAAATCAATTCCCTCCTTTGACAGAACCCCTGAGCCACTAATCTGGCTGTTTCTGACAACAAGTCCATTTCCCCTTGTTTGTTCTTAAAAATCCATTTAGTACCAATTGGTTTGCAAGAAGGAGGTGGATCAACCAAAACCCAAACCCGATTCCGTTCAAATTTTCTAACTCCTCATGCATGGCATTGACCCAGTTAGAATCAGAAAGCGCGTGTCCAACATCACGGGGTTCAAAAGAGGCAACGAATGCAGAATGCGCAAAAACACACTGATTTTTATATTTATACCTTGTCGTGCGCTCATTCAAATTACCTATCATTTGTTGGGAGGATGGTGACGCTGAATATGTCGTTGGTGCTGTCCTCTCTGAGGTCACCTCCCCTCAACTGCAGCCGGTACATGATCATCCGTAGGTGGAGCTGCATGATCGACAGTGGATGTATACATGTTTGAAGGCCCATCCTCTGTAGTGGTGCTGGACGCCTGCACCGGCTGAGGATCAGGCGCCACCGGTGCCTCCAATGCATCATCATCCTCATCATCACGTCCATCATCCTCATCATCACTCTCAAATATGGCCTGTCCAATTTCATCATCACCTGCACACTCAAAAGTAGAAGAAGAACAAGGCATTGTCTCGTCGAAAGTGACCTCACAAGTCTCATCGATGCGATTAGTGTCAAGATTAAGCACACGGTAGGCACGCCCTTGCAAAGCATACCCCAAAAATAACCCATCAGAAGAACGAGACTCAAACTTGTCTAAATTTCCCTTTTTTCAGAATAAAACACTTGCACCCAAAAACTCGAAAGTGGGAAAACTTTGGAGAACGACCAAATCTCAACTCATATGATGTTTTCCCCAAAAAAGCTCTCAGAAAAATTCTATAGCAACATAGCAAGCGGTGTTGATTGCCTCAGCCAGAAACGCCTAGGAGTTTTATGTTCATCTAGCATTGTCCTAGCCATTTCAACAAGCGTGCGATTTTTCCTTTCAACAACACCGTTCTGAGGGGAACATAAGGAGAAGAAACTGATGATCAAGACCATATTCTGCACAAAAGCTTTCATACGAGTATTCTTGAATTCTTTGCCGTTGTCACTGCGAATAGCTCTTACGACATTATTGGATAACTCGTTTTTCAGCTTTAGAATAAGATCATGAACATGTGCAAAAGCCTCATCCTAGATTCCAGAAAGAACACCCAAGAGTAACGAGAAAAAGTCGTCCACAACAACGAGCACATACACTTTCCACCAGCAGAGCGAACACGGGCTGGACCAACAGTGTCATATGTAACAGCTCACCCGGTCGATCTGTCATCACCTGAGTCACAGGTTATGAGGAGCAGCAACCATTTTGCCATGCTTGCAGGGAGCACAGACCAAATCCTTCTCAAACTTGAGTTTCGTAAACCAGTAATTAAATTCATAGAACTCAGCGGCAAAGCAAGTCAAAGCTCAAGTGGCCCAAGCGACGATGCCACTTCCAAATATCAGTGGAACCATGAGCAACCAAAACAACGAGTCTGTCCAAAAGATTTAGAAAAATCAACCTTAAAAACTCGTCCAAAAGGAGAGATCTTGCAAACAAGGTTACCAGCAGAATCAAAACTCGCGAATTGCCTTTCTTAAAACGCACTTCAAAATCATCTTCAAGAAGTTGCGAAACAGAAAGCAAATTATAATGCAAATTTTGTACCTTCGCGACGTCCTTTAGCATGTATTTTTCAGTTACCTTGATGCAGCCATGCGCCAGAACCTTACCTTTACTATTATCCCCGAATGTAATATATTCCTTGCCGCTCGCGGGGGGTGAGGCTGGAGAACCATTTGTCATCTTCCGGTCATGTGGCGCGAACAACCGGAGTCCATTATCCATATGTTCTCCTCGCCTCCATCCTGCAATCAACGACAAGCATAAGAGTGAGCCAATGACTCAACACTGGGGTTAGAATAATGCAAAGAAAACAGTGCTGAGCCACTTGCTCAAACGAGGCATTAGCAAAATCAAAACTCTCAAAAGGCCGACGAGAACCACGAGGGGGAAAACGTGGCCTGTCATTCCGACGTGGTGCAGGAGTACGAGTACGTGAGCAAAAACTAAAAGAGCGAACATCAGGCTCACGACCCAAAACAGGACGATCATGAGTACACATTCAAGGTACTGCTCACGTCTCTCAGCACGCTTCGACGGAAGCAAAACTCATACAGATGACCATCACGATCACAAAAAATCACAATGGTAATGCTTATGCGCAGAAGCAAAAGAAGCCATAGCCTTAGAACCAGAAGCAGCAAGGTTAGGCTTAGCCATAGCAAAACGATCAGATGATGAGCAGTTGCTTAGCATTCTGCATAACCTTGAAGTGTTTAGGTTTTGGCACCCAAACCTGCTTTTTTAGGAGCAGATCTAGATGGTTCAACCAACAACCCCTCAGTGTGACACCTAACCCTCCTTCTTGGGAGGTGGTCCAGTGTACTTAGCCAAAGGTGGATTCTTTTCATCAACAGGACCTCCACTCTTTTCACCAAACACATATTTCAAATCGTATCCAGGTCCAAAACGCTCACTCCGTTTAATTTGAGCAATAGACATACCAATCTGGGGTCACGAATAGAGCACCAACCAAGAATAACTTCTCAATGTTTATTTTCTTCCAAAGCAGAAAACTTTACCCTCAAATCATTATTTTCAGCAACAAAAGTAGGGCAAGTCAAACAGGGAGGCAAAACAGGACAAGAATGTTTCTCCAACTCAACAATACGAGATTTAGCATTATTCAATTCAGAATGCAAGGTTGGACAAGAGACACACGCACCAAGTAAAAGCAGAACCAGAGTAAAGTTTTTCCAACTCAATCTTAGCATTTTCAAATTTATCAACAATAGAGGCATGCTTAGATTGCAATTCAGAAAGTGAAACCATATGCACAGAGCTCTTCACATTCTACTACTTCAGCAGGGAGTAGCATCTTTTAAGACTTTAATTCAGAATTGACTCTATCATACTCAGCCTTAAGTTTTGCTAAAATTTTATTTTGTTTATCAACAATTTTTGTCAATTCTTAATTTCTTCTTCTGCTGAATTTTGTACCTCATTGTCGGAAGAGTTACGCTGCGATCAGAATCCTCATCATCATCCACGGCATGGTGCATATCCCTCCCTTGATGTCGGCAAGGAAGCAGAGTCCGTCTGTTTTCTTCTTGGGAAGCTCATCCTCAGAGTCTGAATCATTCGAGTTCGAAGAAGCATCTGACACAAAAATCACCAGAGAAGAAAACAAACATGTGCAGCCTTTTTAATTTGCTTATCAGTGTACTTCTGGCCATTCTTCTTCATGCGCCTGTCACCCTTCTTCTTCTTCTTCTCCCTTGATTGTTCCTGGCGCCTGGAGTTGTTGCCCTGCTCAAATGTTCTAATCTTGTTTGGGCAATCACAGCAAAGTGACCTCGCTCACCACAACTGAAGCATCCTTCTGAGCGTCTTCTGTTGCGTCGGTTCTCATAGACTCGCTTGAACTTGTTGGAGAGCAACGCCAATTGATCATCATCCAGCGCCTCCAACTCGTCATCTGCAACATGACACAGAGAGACAAGCAAAGCTAGGAGAACTTGGATTAGCGTTAGCGTTAGTCTTACTCCCAGAAACCAAAGCCATAGGAACATCAGTAGAAGAAGTGCCAGTGGGATTTTTCAATTTGCGCTTGGAGAGGACATCAATCTCTTTTGATTTGAGCTTACTGAAAAGCTCATCAGTGGTAAGAGTCTCATAGCCAGCAGACTCAACGATCGCCTCTACCTTCATATCCACTCATCAGTAAGTGAATGCAACAATCTAAGAGCCCTTGCATGATCATCGTAAGGCATATCCTTATTAAGAGCTTTCATCTTGTTTACAATCACTTGAAACCTTGCAAAAAGATCTTCAATAGATTCACCGGGCAATTGAGAAAAAGCATCAAATTCTTTTCTATGAATTTCGAATTTTCGTGTTTTCACAGCATTGGAGCCTTCATGATATTTCTTAACTTATCCCAAAATCTGGAAGGCTAGCTCCTCGCTGGAAATACGATCATACTCAGGTTTACAAAGGGAAGCTTGCAAAATGTCTACAACCCGGTTATTTGCCTCAAGAAAAGCAACGGCAGCAGGATCAGTAGGGTCCTCGGCAGGAATCACATATGTAGAGTTTTGTGTGATCCTCCACAGATTCATCCCCTTCCCCTTCAAAATAAGCTTTCATACGCGACTGCCAATAGTCATAAATCAGTGCCATCAAAATGCGGAGCGCGTGTATCGGATTTTCCGGAGGTCGCCATGGTTTTTCGGAATCGATTAAGATATGGAAAACCTTAACCTTGCTCTGATACCAATTGAAGGACCGAAACAGGCGACCAGAGGGGGGGTGAATGGGAGCCTGTAAAAATTTCTTTCAAAAGAAACTCGGCCTTTGTCCCCAAATTTCAACCCAACACCCCTCAATCAATCGTCAAGATTACTTACCCCAACTAGTGGTGTAATAATCTTAGGAACGATTATACAAGTTCTCCAAGCCGGCAGAAACAAAATAATTAAGACAGCTCAAAACTGCCCTGTAAAGAATTCCTCAAACACCTTGCGTGCAGTAGCGACAACAGCAGCTTGCTGGTGGCCGGCAAATAGCAGGTGCTGAACCCCGTCCTGGCGTGCTCGACCAGCAGCAGCAGGGAACGGCAACGACACCCAGCGGACAGCAGAAACTAGACTCCGCGACGGCACGCGTGAGGTCACTGGCGGCAGACAGTAGAAAAGTAGATGCAAACAAAAAGAACAGAAAAGTAGATGCAAACAAAAAGAACAATTCACCAAGATGAATGATTAACTCCAGTAATGTTCTCCAGAACTGCATCTAGCCTCCGCCCGATTGTCCTCCCTCTCTTGATTGGAGAGATCAATAAAAATCTCTCTCTAGACTTGAAGACCTAGGCTAGATTGAGAGAGAAGATGTGTTCCCTGGAACTAGGCACGGGTACTGTTCACGTGAACAGTAGCTCGCCCCAAAAAGCCCAAAAAACCCCACCTCTCTCAACCCTAGGTGCCACATATTTATATCTCCAAAAAGGTGGCCCACCTAAATTACAAGACTGCCATTACGCGACGTAAACGACACGTAATGGCCATGATAATCATATCCAATCAATCACGTCCTCCATGGCAAAATTCCGCGATGTTCGCGATCCCTCATCTCCACGATGTGATCCTCGCGATGTCGCCGCACGACATCCGAAATCATATCGCGATCGCCGGAAATTTCCATCTTCGGCCACGCCCGCCGCACGAGCGTCCCGGTACGTCCTTGGTTTTATGGCTCAACCAAGAAACCGTCCACCGACGTCCTCCTGCCGTGTAGCCAGATACAGTAGACGTACACCGCACAATCTCCGTCCCTCGAACGCGAGCGTCGAACCACCCTTCACCGCCCCGCGGTTCATCAGCATGGCATCCTATCCCCGTTCTTCACAGATTGCCGCATGATTAGTCTCCACCTGTCACCTGCAACCACAGCCTGCCAAGAGACACGTCACACGCACACCGTGTTGTCAATCGCTCATCACAAGGCACTAGCCCCACGGGCATCTCACATCGGCTTAGGTCCGATGACGGCAAGAATAATAATGTAATAATAAACAAATGTCATGCTAGCCGATCATCGAAGGGATATTCGAAAACCGGCTATAAGCTAGATAAAGTAAACAAGTATAATACATAAATAAATCAAATAGATCCTAGCTGATCATGATCTAGTGTTACTGGTGTTGTTATGAAGGTATGCCAGCACCCGGGCCCTTGCTCCCAAGATCTTCGTTCGCTATCCGGGCCCATATACTGGTCCTTACCCGGGCTCATGCCCGGGCCCTTACCTGGGGTCGTGCCCGGGAACCTGCTTGTACTTGTGCTTGGATCGGCAGAATAAACCCATCGGCTAGCCCTTAACCGATTGTGACAATAATACAGGCAAGAACATATAATAAAATATGCAATAACGCAAATCATAAATAGTTGATAAGCTAGCCGACCGCTTAACGAAGCGAACACAGGATAAAACAACAAATAAATGTAGTCGGCTTTAACAGGTAACTTATCGGCTAAGCACTCCGATAACACCATCGCACAACACCATCGGCTTATTAAGAGTAAAGCTATTATTGTCAGTCTAGTAGATCGGACCTAACCATTGTAGCACAGACCGATAACGATAACAATGCCTCAATGAGCCGATAGATATAATGCGATCGTGATGAAAATAACTTACTGGCTATGCGCTCCGATAAAACGTCTGCACACGATGCATCGGCCTAGCGGGATCGACTTATCACTAGCAGTTCAGTAGGTCGGACCTAACCGATGCAGCACGAACTGGTGATAAATCGCTCCCAGCAAGTCGATACAGCCTGTGCACGCGTGATGTGATATACCTAATCAATCTATGAGATCAAACTGAACTGATGCAGCCATAGATAAAGTAAATATATCGTGGTAAGCCGACTACCATAAACCAACTAGAATATCGGACCTAACCGAGGAAGTCCTAGCCGATTGGTAGTCGGTGTGACGAGACTTACCCTCTCGCAGGAGTTCGGACCTAACCGATGCAGCCCGGCTCGAGAAGCAGGATCCCGTCAAAGGGGTGGCGATGCGCCAAGTTTGTATTGATCGTTGTGATGGATTACAAGGTCCCCGGGCATACGTATATATACCCCGAGTTACATGAGTCCTTATAGGACACAATATATGATTTCCTATCTATAACAGAAAACGCTAACGAGGCCTGACCGGACACGAGGTCAGGTTTCCTAAAAGAGATAAACCTTTTCCTAACAACTATAGTAATTAACTGCCACGCGCGGTCTTCACGGCTCCTTCTCAGACTCGGTCTGCTTCTTGGATCAATTTCCATTATCCGACTGCAACCGTCCTCTTGACCGAATCTGATACAGGTCCTTACCAAATTTTGGCGTTAACAACATGGCAGTGCCAATAAGGCCATGCTTCGGGCGTCGGACCGTCTTGCGGGGAGGTATTTGATCACACCTACCGGAGACCGGAGGTTCTGCGGGAGGCTCTCCTATTGGGCGAGTTACATGAATGATCCTGTCTTCCTTTCTGAGATACCGTGGTGGTATTTAAGGGCACAGTGATGTGTTGTGGAGTTGTGTCTCGTGGGTAAATTGGTACATCTCTGGCTAGAGTAAAACTATTTGAATAGCCGTGCCCACGGTTAAGGGCGAGCCTAGCAATGTTTCTGTGATTAGTCCCACACTATTTAAATCTAATGGTTGAACAGTGGAACATGTGTAGCTCCAGGTTGGAGTGGTTGGGCCTATACCGTTTTGGTGAGCGGTATAGCATTGATTAATACTGTTATTTAATTACGGTTTTATTACTCTCTCAAATATTTATTACTTGCTTTTATGCAAAACTTGAGCCATACTATGCCATCCTTTGTTATCCCGTGCACTTGCATACTTGCTTTGTGGCTTGCGGAGTATGTCATATGCTCACCTTGCAATCAACAATCATTCAGAGGAGGACTACAGCGAAGAGGACTACCTGGAGGACTAAGAGGGAGCCCAGTCAAGTGCGTGGAGTGGGAATCGTCACGCTGTTGTTTATTTATCCGCTGCTAGAACCTTATTGTATTGAGAGGTACCATTCACCTCTGTAATAAATGCTTACGCTATGTAAACAATTACTTTTATGATCAATTTTGTCATGTGTGCCTCGGTTGATTCCTGGACGAGGGTTTACACACAATAAAACTCCAGAATTTTGGATGGAAATTCTGGACGTGACAAGTTGGTATCAGAGCCACTTGACTGTAGGAAAAGCCCCTTGGTACCCTAAGAGCCCTCTGAAAAAAAATATTTTAAAATTAGAACTTTTCTCTCCTCTTTCTCTTGCAATTTACTACCTTGTCTTAATTAGTACCATACATTCATTACTGTACTGGTTTTGACCTACCTTTTTTGTTACCCCTTCATTCCTTTGTTTTGGGACAAACTTTGTTTTGTTATTTTTGTCAAATCCATATATCTTTCTTTTATACTCTGTAGATGGCCAACCTGGAACCGGTACATCTATTCGGAGTGGGTGGATTCGTCAAGGAGTTACAAGATATGGCCTTCGCATAGGGTACAATCAGCCCCAGAATATAGACAAGTCACTCACAACCCTAATGAAGAGAAGTGCCGCGTCCGCCTCACGATTTCCAGTGAACGAGAGGGAGTCCCAACCATGATCTTTGGAGCTGGAGGAAGAAATTATGAGCATGCCTATCAAGAAGTAGCTTTGGTGGCTATCGGAGAGCTTCGTCAGCAATTTGCCGTCCGCCTAAGGAATACGGCATATCGCTACCATCCGGCGAGAACCCACAATGATGAGTACAGCAGTTATCAAGACCCCGGAGCAGAGAACAGTGCAACCACTCAACGACTGGTAAGGATGTTGAGTGCCATGGATGATGTTCATGCAGAGGTGGTGATTGTAGCTCATGACCGGGAGAATGAGAATCGTACCAAGATCTACAGGCTACAAAACCAAATGGATTGGTTGAAGCGAGAGTTGGCCTTGGCCAAAGGAGAAGCACCCCCTGGAGGAGCTAGGATCCGCACAACTGCAAGGAAGAACGTTCATCGTCCACTCGGATTCAGTTGGCGTCTAAGGACTCGTGTACTCAATGACCAAGTCTTGTTACGGGTAGTTCCACCGGTGGCATACGCTGATGATGCAGACGACGACTCAAAGGAGTCAGAAGCCAGCACGTCTTCGGGGATAGGCGGACGAGTGGAGAGCTAAACCACATTCATTCCTAGTGTCCTAAGCTCGGGAGATCCAACAAGGAAGACGAGGAGGAGAAGAATAAGAAGGACAACAAGCACTCAATTTTTGAAGACAAAAGAAAGAACAGTAAAATGCAACTAGTACTGTTGACGCCGAAAACCGCCGGGGGCTGTCCGGCGTCTGGGAGACACGTGAAGGCCTGGGAGATTTGCTTCACTCCAGTGCAGGTCCTAAAATCTTGAGGTTCGTAGGCGTGCCAGTCAATTTGACCCTGCAATTGACAAGGAGAGAAGATGTCAAATTCATGAGCCAATCGGCTGGAAGCCAGCTTGGACTCATCTCATCGGCCGATGGCCGATACGCACTGTAGCACTTATACATCGGCTAAAAGCCGATGACGGCAAGAGCAATAGCATAATAATAAACAAGTATTGCGCTAGCCGATCATCGAAGGGATGCTCAAAACGGCTATAAACTTGGTAAATAAACAGGCAGAATGTATAAGTAAAGTAGATCAAATAAACTCCAGCCGATCATAGTTTAAATTACTGGTATTGTTATGAAGATACGGCCGCACCGTGCCGGGCCCTTGCTCACATCGGCTCCCGGGATCTTCATCCGCTGTTCGTGCCAATGCCCGGTTCTTACCTATGCTCGTGCCGGGGTCCTTACCTGAGGTCATGCCCGGGGACTTGGCTGAGGTCGTGCGGGAACCTGCTGGTGCTCGCATTCGGATCGGCAGAATAAAACCAATCGGCTAGCCCTAGCCGATCGTAACAGTAATACAGGCAAGAATGCACAACAAGGCAAGCAGTATAATCGGCTGTATTTAATAAGGGATACTATATCGGCTAGCACTCCCGATAACAACATCGGCATAAAACCCATCGGCTTACTAAGAATAACGTTATTATTCAGTCTAGTAGATCGGACCTAACCGTTGCAAGCACAGACTGTAATAATAATAACGAAGTCTCGATAAGCTGATGGACCTGATGCGATCTGATGCTAAAACATGATAACTTACCGCTATGCACCCGATAAGATGCTTGCAACATAAAGCATCGACCTAGCAGGACGATTTATCGCTAGCAGTTTAGTAGGCGGACCTAACCGATGCAGCACAAAACTGATGATAAATCGCTCTCAGTAAGCCGATACGATCTATGCCACGTGATGTGATATACCTAATCAATCTATGGAGGTAAAACTGAACTGATGCAGCCATAAGATAAAGTAAATATATCGTGGTAAGCCACTACCATAACGACTAGAATATCGGACCAACCGAGGAAGTCCTAGTCGATAGGTAGCCGGGGTGACGAGACTTAACCCTCTCGCAGGAGGTCGGACCTAACGATGCAACCCGGCTTCGAGAAGCAAGATCCCATGGAAGGGTGGCGATGCGCCGAATTGTATTGATCGAGTGATATTTACAAGGTCCCGGGCAGTACGTATTTATACCCCGAGTTACACGAGTCCTTATTGGACACGGTACATGATTTCCTAATTATAATGAAAACGCGAACAAATCCTTGACGGCACGAGGTCAGGTTTCTAAAGATAAACGCTTGCCTAATTAATAGGTACAGTAAACAACTGCCAAACAACAGTCTTCACGGCTCCCTCCCGGAATCGGTCTCTTCTGGATCAATTTCCCCAGTTGACTGCAAATTCTCTTTGACCGAGATCTGACACAGGCTTACAAATTTGGCGTTAACAAGTACGGCCAATTGCTAAGCTTTTAAACAAGTTGAGTTGAGTGATGAAGAATCTGAAAGCGACGGCGAAAGCATAGGCAAAGGTAAGCATTTTACAAGTTTAGCTCTCATTGCTCATAGTGTGTCAAACTCCGATGAAGATGAATTTGATAACGACAACAAGGTAAATTTTATTTATGATCAATTAGAGCATGCTGCATTTGATCTCGCTGATAAACTTGATAAATGTACTAAAAAGCTTTAAAAAAGTGATCATACTGTTAATGTTCTAAATTCTGAAATTGCAAGATTAAAATCTCTAATTCTGATGGTAATGATTGTGAATATTGTGAAATGTTATATTCTAAAATTACTGCTTTAAAAAATGTCAATACTAACAGTTCTCTAAGATTGGAAGCTGAAATTGAGAAAACTAAAAAGCTTGAGTCATCTTTTGCTCTTGGTTTTACTTTGTATTCTCGTGTTGTTGATGAGTTGTTTTGACAAAAAATCTTTTGAAAAAGTATAAAGTTGCTTTTGGTGCTAGTTCTTTGTTCAATTTTTTATGTGCTAAAAGGATTAAACAACACAAAGATGTTTCAAGTTTTAAAACTTGTTCAAAGTGTTTTTAAAATGAAATGAAATTGAAAAATGCTCTTAGTCATGTTGAGGTTTTGCAAAACGAGATAAAAACTCACGAAGTACTTTCTTGCTCAAATTATCGCAAACAAAAAGGGATTGCAAAATCTTGTGAAAATTGTGTTTCTTTGACAAATGAGGTTGTTTATTTGAAAAGTTCTTTGCATAGGTTTTTCGATGGTAAAAAGAAACTCAATATGATTTTGGATACTTCTAAAGTGAGCACACACAATAGAGGAATAGTTTTTGATGCACATGTTTATTTTACTAATCATCACCGAGTATTCTTGGTGTTTTGATATTAGCGGTGAGATTTTGACAAATTCAAACAAAAAGAAAACGATTTTCAAATCCACTGAAATTTTGTCGAACCTTTCTACAACTTGTGCAATTTCTTATTCTTCTTCTTCTAAGGAAAAAAAATACGTGTGAAGTACAATTGCTCACATTGTGGTAAGGATGGGCATTTGGTTCAGTTTTGCTTTAGACTTGCAAGAAAACAGAAAAAAGATAGAGAACGTGAACTTGCAAGGTTGAGGTGACAAAGGTCGAGCTTTTTCTTCAAGTGGCTTGGTCAGACCACAAGCCCTAGGGTGGTCAGACCAGTGGCCATGGGTAGTCAGATCATAGGCACATCAGCGGTCAGACCGACGGCCGATGGCAATTAGACCAACTTTTCACCATCGATCGGATCGATCTTCAGTAAAGTCCCAAGGTAAGTTTTTAGGTAAGTCTGGTACTGATTCTATTTTATGCAACTATACATGTCTTTGCTACTGGTTCTATTTTATGGTCGTGTGTCTCAGTGTTGAATTCATAAATTTCTTATATCTAATCCCAACACAAAGGCATCAATATCTTCTTGTGCATAGGACTTTTGACGGCATACTCCCCATGTGCATTAAACGATTGAAACGCCATTGCTTGTAAGGTAACATTGATCTACTTATGAATTGGCAATATAATATCTACTTCTTCATTAGATTTTTCCTTGCTAGTTATGGAGATAGTAATTTTCGATAATAATACAAGTGGATACATGTCAATTCATAAGAACTTGGTGATAATAGTTGGCAATTGGTTGTCTTTTTCAAAACCTTTGATATCTCTCGATTTGCTTAGTTTTTTTCATCGGGAGGAATTGGAGGTTGATTTGAGGGGGAGTTTATGCTTTTCGATACATTTATGTTTAATTTATTGCATTACTCTCAATATGATAAAATAAAAAAGTGGAGCTTTATTTTAACCTAGTATTTCTTATATTGCTAGCAATATAAGTGAGGTTTATTGGTTCCTAGTAATAGCTTGTATGTGTTCTAACTTTATGAGCCTTTACTATTACTTTGACGGATATGATACATGCACATAATTCTTTTACTGAATTTAAAATATGTAATATTGACACTAGTGCTAGTTTGCTACTTATGCTCTTATGTAGCTTATTGAAATTTTCATTCCTCAAATGCTCTAGAGATTCCTCAAGTAAAAAATGCTTATATGAGAGAAAAAAAGTATACCGAATCCTTGGAAATAGTATTCACGACGAGGATTTATTCGAAGTGAGGAAAATAATGGGTGCCGAATCCTTGGAAATAGTATTCACGACAAGGACGTACCTGAAATAATTGAGAGATTTTCATTTGTGCTATTAAAAAGCAAATTGAGCAAAAGTTCAGAAATAAAACTTGATGAAAATTCTCTTATACAGGGCACGCGGCGGCGGCAGGATGCAGGGCCGGCGGCGGGGCTCGGGTAAAGTGTCACACCCCCGATTCTTGGCACGCCGTATAACGGGCACCAATAGGGCGTGCCGCAGGAAAAAAACGCGAACTGTCTTCCCGTGGAACCACGATACTGAAGTATCCACGTCCAGGATGGCTGCGGGCTTAGGTTTCCCAGACTGGAAATCATACATGCATGCATTGCAAGAACCTTAAATTAATTAAATAGACATACCTAACTTACGTTGTAGCTTCGAACAAGCCGGAGACAGCAACGAGCACACAGAGGCAGCGCAGTAGCGGAACAACGGACTAGTCCAACACATAGGGTAGTGGCTAGGAACAGGAGAACCTAAT
Source organism: Oryza meyeriana var. granulata (assembly GCA_003991445.1). Taxonomy (NCBI): domain Eukaryota; kingdom Viridiplantae; phylum Streptophyta; class Magnoliopsida; order Poales; family Poaceae; genus Oryza; species Oryza meyeriana. The sequence continues at coordinate 113,161 of RYFJ01003284.1, forward strand.
CTTCACTTTCACTGTAACTCCAAGCTTCATCCTAGCTCTCGATGGAGAACTATATATATAGAGTAAGGGTGAGTACTTACGTACTCAGCAAGCCAAGGGAACTTAGGTGGTTGTCGCAGGCCACAAAGAGAGGCTGGATATTTTATAATCTGTTTCATTTAAAGTCTTTTGGAATCCGTTAAGTGTGTGTTTCTCAACAATCAGGGCGAGGTGAGTCTCGGCCGATCAAAGTGAAAGATGCATCAATCTTTATTTCTCGCAGTTTTTGCAATCTCAGATTCACATCAATTGGCTTCCCCGAGCAAAGCATTTCTCCGGACTTCCAAGTCCTGCTCGTCCATGATAGCCAAGCCATTTCATCGAACCTCCAGCGTCCTTAATGACGCTGCTTCCCAGTTCCCCACCACACAACATTTTGCAAACAGGTGTAAAAATAAAACTACGCTGCAATCACCTAACATCTGCCATGACTGTGGGCACGTGCTGCTTCAAACAGTTGAAACCTCTGCAGAGGGGGTACACTTACCAGGAACGCGATCTCTAGTTACCAGTCACACAGATTGGGTATGATTTGGTGACGTGAGGTTTTTGCGACAAGGCATTTTGTAACGCCCGTTTCTCTGGGCCGTTAATAAAACTATTGGTAAAACCCTAAATTTCGCCAATTTTTGGCTCTTGTGTGTGTTAAGGATTAAGTGCCATAGATCTTCATCATAGCCTTCCTTGAAACCCTAAAAACCTTCATCTCAATCCCCCCCAAATTCCAAGACTCGAATTTTGTAAATCGATCGTCTCTTCTCTCACTCTTTGGAAAATTCAAAATCAATACCCTTCCAAAAAATTCTCTATACTCGGGAATTTTGAATTTTTGCAAATTCGAACCCTCCGTTTAATCTCCTGATTTTGTTCCTTCGAAAACCCCCTAATTTCCATGCGAATCTCTTTCCCAAAATTTGCCTCAATCCAAAATTAATTCAAACCCTAATGCTCCCTCGAGATCTTTCTTCCTTAATTTCTTCTCTCAGAAGTTTTC
>RYFJ01003285.1:0-49054 GCA_003991445.1 Oryza meyeriana var. granulata
GGGTCCTAGTGCAGGTGAGGAAAGTAGAGGAGAGCAGCACGGAAGGAAGAAAGAGGGGTTGAAGTCGAGGAGAATGTCCATTTTGCGAGAATGAGAGGTTTTGGCTTTGCTTGCGTCTTGCCGATAGTGATGTAAATCATTTGTGCTGGGATAAATATCAAGTAGATTTTCTCGCCTTTTTATAGTTTGGAGAATCGCAAGAACTGTTCGGCTTCGACGATCGGGTCTTTCTATTTTCGAACTTATTATCATTGTTCCTGAATTTCACATGCTGAGAGAACAAAAGTCAACCATTGCCCTGTCAGAAGGACGCTACACAGATTCTGACAGGCTCGTCTAATTTAATGGTATATCTCCGTAGCTATTGTTGGGCCCAAGACGCAAGTGGAAACTCATTAGTTTTCCATTTCCTCCAGATGCATCATGCATTCCGGGCTTATGCCAGCTGCAAGGAATACGTCTTGCTGATCAAAGAATACAATCATGCTACCAATGACCAATTCATTATCGTCGTATCTGGACTGATCAATACTAAAGTAGACAATGGACTCCCATTCAAATGTACTAACCCATTTTTATTAAAAAAAAGCTAATCTCTGTAGCTCCTCCTCCAATACACATAGATAAATGCCTCCAAGCACGACCCGAAGCTAATAGTGCAGTTCTTTGATTAGGCTCAAGGAAAGCTCTAACATTAGGAATGGGGGCTCGAATGGTGTTCCAAAGCTTTTCTGCCTTTCTAGAGGATATATAGTATGTAAATTATCACATGCATGGTTAATTATATTTTCTTATCATCTACAGTTTATATAAATTTAGGAGATGTGCAAAATCTATTAGCGTCCCGCGCCACACACCTTCCTTCTAATTTCTTGGCTCACCCCATCCGGAGCACACCGCCAGAGCTCCGCGGCAGCAGAAGGATCGGCGGCAGGGAATCTCCCCCTTCTCCTTACGCCTCTTCCGAGGGTATAGATCTATCTGGCGCTATTTGGCTGCATTCAGGACGGGTGTTTGGAACTGGTGCTTGATGGTGAAACATAGCTTTGGGTTTGGTGCTGGTGCAATGGTGAGCTGTGACTCGGCGGGTGGCAAAAAGACGGCGAGCTATAGCACTGTGGCCAGATCAGGTTCTAGCTTATCTAGATCCTGTATGGATAAACGGCGACGCCGGCGCCCAATCGGTACACTGATAGCATCGAAGCGGTGTGGAAGGAAGTGATGGTCCATATAATGGGCACAACAGCTGCAACGGCGGTGGTGTTTCCCTCATTGCCAAATGATTCGGCGTCATTGCCTCCTTCTCCATGAGTTCCCATTAATCTCGTCTGGTGGTCTGACCGCCTGTCACCCTATGGCTTACTCCTTGCAACGACGTCTTTATCACTAGTAAGACACTTTTCATATTGTCTCATGACCAGTAATCATCTTGGTTTCAAATCACTGAATCATTTCACTGATAGTTCATCGTCTCTTGCAGAGGAACCCTACGAATTTTAGCCGTGTGCTTATGCTTGATCCACGACATTATCTTCGAAGAAGATTGCATGTTGTATGTTGAGTGGCCGTTTGCAAATTGGTAGACTGGAGGTATGGCGACATTGGCTCGAAAAAGAGGCAGCACTCTAGGCGATTTCGATTCCGTAGTGTTCATTGAGTATCGGTTTCTCGTCGTGGGATGAAATCCCTAGGTCTGGGTATTAAGCTGATTGTACCTCCATTTTATTTTTAAAGCAATTGTCGTCGAATTTGGAATTGCTTCACATGATGAAAATCTATGGTTTGATTCTTTGCTTGTTGGATCATGGCAGCAGGCAGCGATGCGGCTGTTACCTGATCGAGGCGTGACTTGAGATTTCAAAGGGGAGCTCGATTGTCATATCCTCTCCGGCGCCACTCTACCGGGTTTGCTTTGATAGTCTTTGATGCGGCCGGCAGAGGAAGATCTTGAGCAAACAAAAATAAACAATCGCCATTTTGGTTGGAGGAACCGATCTGCAAAAATATGGACGGCTTCAATAATCACTTTTCTTTAAAGGACTTATTTGTAATATTGCTTGATTGCCTATACTATCGGCCTACTTCTCTTCGGTAGGGATCGCTACCTTTGGCAAAAGCTTGGACTGATTGGTAGCGATCGGAATCAGAACTGATTTGTGAAAATTCGCATGGGCCTCAGCCTCCTAACAAGCAAGTCTTGGGCTTTAAGTAGGCCTTGATGGGCCGCGCCGACTGGATAGGTCAGCGGCGGATTTTTACTGTTACTAATTTTTTTTAATTACACAAAACTAATTTCGATTGGATCATTTGCAAAACACCCTCTTGCCGCCTTGGGCCACGGGGGATATTACAAACCGCCGCTGGCAGCGGCGAATAGCAGTCCCCGTCACCGGGGCTAACGCGCGCCGACCGCCCGTTTAGCCGGGAGGGCCACGTGGATTCGCCGTCCCTGGGGCGACGGCGGCGAATGCAATGCCAAAATTGCATTCGCCGCCGTCCCCCAGGGCGCAAATCCACTGAGAGCGTCCGCCCAGCAATCGGACGGTTCCGAATCCACGGCAAATTGTTTGTAACGCGCGGGGCTAACTACCTTAAACAGTCATAACTTTCGCATACCGGTCCTCGGAAATCAGGCAAATACAGTACTCTACGGACATCTACAAAAATTTTACATCCGCTTCCCCCCAAACTTTGTTGGGTTTGTCCAAAAAAATTTTGCGAAATTCGGCCGGGAAGATTGAGTTTTTGAGGTCCGAGATTTTCAGCACGCGTTTTAAGCAGGCAGCTCGATAATTTTCTACACAGGCCACATCTTACAAGACCTCATCGGTTTAAGCTGCAACCTTTCAGCGAGATTTTTGCTATTCTCGTGTTGCTTGAGAAAAAAAAGATTTGGGCAAAAAAAAGAAAAAAATTTTTGCAGGCGGCCCCCTGGATCTCGGAAGGTCCGTCTCGTGTCGGGCACCGTCGTTTTCACTGATGGCCCCCGGAGGAGTAGGGCCGGGCGAATCCACGTGGCCTCCCCGCGGCGGCCGTTAGCCCCGGGTGACGGGACATTCGCCGTCTGTCGGCGAAGATTAGGACAGGGGCGGTCACACATGCCCTGGGGACGCGTGGTCTTCGGACCCACGTGGGGGTCCCCGGGGGGCGGCGACCCTGAAAGGCGGCCACCGGCCCCGGGAAGGGCTCGTGCCCGGGGCGCTACCGCCTATGGTCGGAATCACCGCCTGACGGCCCCCGGGGCTCGTGCCCTGGGGAAGGGCGCGACCGCCGACGGCCGGGCCGCTCTGGACTGGCTATACATAGTGCCCGGGGCACATCGCCATCGGCCCCGGCACGCCCCCGGGGCATCGTATGTATCAGCTCGGCCCCGGGTCCTCTTTGGCCTCGGGCCCGAGCCTTGCCTCGGGCACAATTCACTGCTGTGCCCGGGGGCCCACATGTTGGTCCCCGGCAGCTCTGGACCAACTACTCTGCCACGTGTGGGCGTCTCTCCAATGGCCCCCCGTGGACACCCGACTGCTGTCAGAAACCTTTTGACTTCTGAGGCGAAGACCCGTGTGTGCGCTGAAGTCAAAGAAAGGAGTCAGAAGAAACCCTTGACTTGGAGCGTGCGCCATCACGTCTCCACGTTCCAGCCGTCGCTCCGCAGCCCGACCTAACGCCCGCGTGGACGCAGCTGGCCGCCAGCAGGCGGACGTGCCCAAGACATAGACGGCGACGGCGAGACTTTGACAGGACAGATCATACCTAGCCTCTCAGTGCATCCGGCTTGGTGGACTCCCCTCATCTATAAAGGAGGGTCAAGCCACAGGCAAGGGGAGGAGGCCGAACCGGACAGGAGCTTTCCCTGCCGCCCTTCTGCCCCGTGCTCATTCTCTAGCCACTGTTCCTCTTCTCCGGCTCCGGCTGTGCAGCTAGCTTACCTTGTAACTACGTACTACTCGTCCACCACAGATAGCATACACAACAGGAGGGTAGCAGGTATAGCGGCTTCCGACCGCGGCCGAACCTGTATAAATCCTCGTGTCTCCTCTGAGTGGCTGTTCATCGTCTTCTGCGCGTATCTTTCTGCTACACCTGAAAAGCCGGCTGCGCCTGAGAACTACTCCCTGGCCGAAATCTCAAAAGGGGGTCTCCAGACTGCTTCCCGCCGTCGAGGTTGTCATCCTCGACACCGTCCAGGCCACGGCGGTTTTTAAATACCGCCGTGCCAAGGACGACAAGAGGTTAAAGGAGTCCCTTTGCAAATGATTCCAAATCGAAAAATTAGTTTTATAAAAATTTAAAAAAAATTAAATTAGAGGTACCCAGTAAAAATTCGGTCAGCGGCCCTTGGTGCCTCGCCTTTGGAGGCGCAACGTCGCCGGCGGCGGAGCAGTTCTGCACCGCTGCTCGCTATCCCATCACCATGCACCGGCTTTACCTCCTCCGAGGAGGCTTGGCAGCTGAGGGTAAGATCAGTAGTTCACTGATAACTTTTTACCGCGCATCGCCTGTGTTTGGGAACACACAAGTTCTCGAAGTTCATCACGCTCCAAACGTTTTAACCCGTTAAGCGGTTGGTGTATTTGGAAGTGCGTTTCGAGTGGCGGATGATACACGTGATCCAGATCCAAGAAGGTCGGTAGAACATCAATCTGTTGTCAGTCATCAGATAAACAGAATCGGGCGATCTGTACCCCGCATGCAGAGTGCGTGCAGTGACGTGGCGCATCACCGCGTAGCTAGACAACTCATAGCACTGTTGTCTCCTCGCTTCTCTTACGCTAGAATACATGATTAAGACCCCGGAGCATTTGCCAGATCGATCCGGCCTTGTTGATGCATCAGGCAGCAGTACATGCATGTCACTGACGATAGGTAGCCAACTGATTAAAGCGACCGATCGACACATGATAGCATCGTCATTAACTCGCTGATCGACTAGATTATCTCACTGATCAATACTTGCTCGATATCGGAAGCATCGCAATAAAATGCGAATCGAGTTGCCCATTCGATCTTTGTCCTCGCCTGAATTAATTATAATCCGAATCGGAGCGCAGTCATCCGCCACTTCCGTTGTGCGCGCCTATCCATACTCCTCCATCGATTATACTCTGCCTAGCTGTGACGACTGATGTGTGTGTGTGTCGTAGTGTGAGAAAAAGAGAGATTTTTAATCACTCGCAATGGTGACGCACTGTGATGCCTGGCTCTGTTTGTTTGTTTGTTTGTGCAACATGATGATCAGTTTAAAGTTTTTAATCCTCTGTTTGGGATTCGCATGGCCTGTCTGATCCTCACCTATATCTTGACCGTTGTTGCAATGCTCGGATTCCTGTAATGTATCTTGCCCATGTCATCGATCTGATTCGCCTCAGGGTATGTCTTGAGTTTGCACTTTAATTAGGATTCATCCAGGATTTGCTACTCAGTCCATTGAGTTGCAAAATACTGAAAGTGCAAATCTTTGGGATTTGGGACAAACTGGCGATCCTTTAGGTGCAGTGGCATTGGCAAATCACTTAGGAGCATACAAGAGCATATCTTATAAGAAGAGAAGTGTGTAGCAACATATGTTTTACAACATTGTGAAGCTCAAAGATTATTGGAGTTCTGTGCGTGATAGTCAAGTCAAACCAGCTTCTTTCTCCTCGTGCGTCCAAGTACAGGAAAAAAGGAAGATAAAAGGGGGTGACAACCAGCGAAAGGCAAAAGCTAATGTTAGCTAGATGGGTCTATCTGTGCAATGCATCTGACACATATTGCATGCACTTACCCCTGTTCATGGCTTCGTACGTGCTTGTTTTTAAACGTCTCGTTGTCGTTGGTACGTTATGCTACAACTGAAAGGAATCATCCATTGACAGGAGCATGAATGGCTGATGGCACTGACGACCGGTAAGTTTGGCATATACTTACTTCCAGTGTAAAAGCACCTAAAAAGAACTTGAGAAAATATCTGTCTCTGAGGTGGCTTAGGCAGCCATTGGAATGTGTAGGAAGAGGATGAACCTCCTCATTTTTCATAAACATGTTTTTTAAATTACTAAAAGATGTGTTTTATAAAAAAAAATTATATAGAAGTTGTTTTAAAAAATTAAATAAATTTATTTTTTAAGTTTAAGATAATAATTAAACTTAATTTAATTATACGCTAATACCTTATCTTATTTTGCATGTGTTGAAAATACGGCCAAACACGTACTACCGAATACAGCCTTATTCTATTATGCTTATGCAGAGTCACATTTTTGAACCATTTGATAAATCTAGAATCATTGCATACGTAAGTCCAATTTGCTAAAATATATATACACACCTGCAGTTCTGCATACATCTATCGAAAGGCCAGTATGACCATGTTGCGTTCATGTGTGTGGTATACTGGTGTAATACAAGTACAAATGTATATCTTTCATGTAACCTAACCGAAAGCAAAGAAGGCCCCCTTTTATTTACAGACACACCCAGTTTTCTAAGCAACAAGTAACAAATTCTTTCTAAATTGGCCTTTTTCTCGTTCTTTCTGTTACGCGCAACTTTTGGAAGAGCAAAAGACAAAGGGAGAATAGTAAAGCAACTACTAGTAGAATACTAGATACTAGCTAGCTACTAAATGAGAACTTATACTAGTTGAATTTAGCATGCAGGGATAACACCTAGCCAGACAGCCATCAAATCAGATGCAAAATACGGGCCATCATAGATCGCACTCAGGTCTCCTCGTGGGGTTTGCGCTGTTCGGAGACGTAGCTTTCCGCAGCCGATATATAATATTATATATATATATATATTATTATATATATATATAATTATATATATATATATATATATATATAATTCCCTTTTCTTTTTCTTGTGGCGACGGTTGCGTTTGTAGATTATAATGCAAGACGATAGTGTTGTACACGAATTCCAGCATAATAACTGGCTCCTGAAAAGAAAATATGTATAGTGCTCTCCTTTAGTAGCCTAGAGCGACATGTCTCATGAGAATGGCACGGCGACTTTTTTCTTCAGACCCATTTCCCCCTTTTGTTGGATGGAATTTGCATATCCCATTAAAATTTAAAAGATGTCTTACCTCTGAACTTACTTCTATGGATAAGCAAGGAACATATTCTCAATTTAAATTTAGACCGAGTGAAATCTGACAAGTAGAACAATACATATCTGAAAGCTCTGAAAAGCTGGCTCAACGCAGGAGACCTCCGTTCGCAACTAGTAGAACCGAACTAATCTACTTCCTAGTTTTTCAGCAAAACAGAGCAATTTTATCCCTGAGACTACTGAAATGGAAGTAGCATGTGAAAATGGTATAATTTTAGTAGCTTAACAAAGTTTCAGCTCATTGGTTATCAAGCGTTCACATCTTAGGTATAGTTCCAAGGTGACTGAGCAGAAGAAAAAAGAACATCACGTAAAACAAGACGAAACAAACATTAGAGCATGATTAATTAAATATTAATTATTTTAAATTTTAAAAATAAATTAATATGATTTTTTAAAGCAACTTTTAGATAATATTTTTTTAAAAACAAACCATTTAGTAGTTCAGAAAATATGCTTATAGAAAAACAAGGAGTTTTTTCCATTTGACAGTGAAGCTTGGAGAAGAACTACTCGTTGAGAAAATATACTCGTTTTTATGAGCATACTTTCTGAACTGCTAAATCATGTGTTTTTATAAAAAAAAATTATATAGAAGTTGCTTTAAAAAATTATATAAATCTATTTTTTAATTTATAATAGCTAATATTTAATTAATTATATGCTAATGATTTATCTCGTTTAACATCTTTGCTTTTGCTGTTCGCTCACTTTCAAAGTATACCATAACTTCTCATCCGTAGCCAAGTGCTAGTAACAAGTTCACGAACCGGCCTCAATAACCAAACTATCCCCAATGAGAATTACAAGCAAGCATGAGTGTCGGCTAGCCACATGATCCCCTCATATCCGACCATCTCATAATCTAGGCTGCAGAATACTGTGTGCTGTGGTTAATTTGTGACATTGGCGAGACATCTGATGATTTTCTGCCTCCCAATGCACTATACGTGCATGACAAATTTTGACGGTTTGCCCCTTCCTCTCTGACGTTTGAGGCAGCACCCCAACCGACGAATTGTTATTATCTTTTAAACCTTCTTTTTATTTTTAAAAATAAACTCTATGAAAATTTATTTTAGGCGGTGTGGCGCGGCAAAAGTTTTAGATTTAGAAATAAGTTTCGGAAGGATTTATTTTTAAAATTAAAAAATAAAAAGGTTTATAAAATAAAAAAGATCCCCGACCGAAGCAGAATTTCAGATTTCTCTGTTCTCTCCAGGTGGTCGATCTCTCTTACTCATGTTGCTTCAGGGAGCCCCAGGCTCAGTTCACCAGATGAAGCTGATGGCGTCTCTAACTGACATGTGGGTCCACCGTGCCACCACGAAGGGGTGGGTCCGCCTACCTGCGTCTGCACAATTGTTGCAGACGCATGCATACGGGGATCCAGCACGGATGGGGGCCAGCACAGTGCAGAGCCTTACTCGGAAGAGGAGCAGCTAGCTCGAGAATGACCGAAATGCCCTCGCCATGAGCATGCTATAAATACAGCGGTGAAGCAGCACATCTCCGTCAACTCAAGGCCAGTGTCTTGCTCCTTGAGTTCTGCACTGGCTAGTTTAGCATCTAGCTAGGAAGCTACCCGTCTCTGCTAACCACCAAGCTCGAGCAAAGCAAGCAAACGACACAGAACACGCCATTCGCCATGGCCTCCTGCGGCGGTTTCCTCGAGAAGGCCAAGCCCTACTTCGCCATGATCTGCCTGCAGTTCGGCTACGCCGGCATGAACGTGATCACCAAGGTCTCCCTCAACCACGGCATGAGCCACTACGTCCTCGTCGTCTACCGCCACGCCTTCGCCACCATCTCCATCGCGCCCTTCGCCCTGCTCCTCGAGAGGTAGCTGACTGATGAACACGTACCATTAAATCAATCAGGAGCAATCTTGCATACGTATGTTACATTATGTCTGAATAATCTGACGGTGTTGGTTCATCAATGGAAATGGCAGGAAGGTGAGGCCCAAGATGACATGGTCGGTCTTCCTCCAGATCTTCGTCCTGGCACTGCTCGGGTTAGTGCACTGATCGATGGATCATCTATCTCCGGTCTTTTCGGTGTACCCAACTTATTAATTTCTTTAAGAAGAGAACACGGTTAAGTGGACATTCCAATATACCTAGATGCTATTCCTTTCTCTAGAAAAGGAGCCTAAACTACAATGGCTTTCTGTAGCCTGTACTACTACGACATAAAAATGTTCGCTTTTCAGAAACGGTACTAGAGTAGCATGCAAGAACTGTCAGTTAACCTCGTTGTTCTTTGCTACAGGCCTGTGATTGATCAGAACTTCTATTACGCTGGCCTCAAGTTCACCGGCCCAACTTTCGCATGCGCCATGAGCAACATCCTTCCCGCCATGACCTTCGTGATGGCCGTAATCTTCAGGTAGATATACATATATATCTTCTGAAAAAAGAAACTAAGATGAACATTAAACAGAGTGATCAGTTTGGAGCAAGCATTTGACAAAATGACATTGTTGTAAACAATTCAAAAGGATGGAGAAGGTTGATCTGAAGAAGTAAGGTGCCAGGCGAAGGTGGCCGGGACGCTCGTGACGGTCGCCGGCGCGATGATGATGACGTTGTACAAGGGCCCGCTGATGCAGATGGCGTGGACGGGCCATGTGCAGCCGCACGGCCACGGCGCGGAGGCGCCGGTCGCGCCGTCGACCCGTCGGGCCGGGAGTGGTTCCTGGGCTCGCTCTTCGTCATCATCGCCACGCTCGCCTGGGCCTCGCTCTTCATCCTGCAGGGCGCACACACTCAAGCAGTACTCGGCGCCGCTCTCCCTCACGACGCTCATCTGCTTCGTCGGCACCCTCCAGGCCATCGTCGTCACCTTCGCCATGGAGCACCGCCCCTCCGTCTGGACCATCGGCTTCGACATGAACCTCCTCGCCGCCGCATATGCGGTGCGTATTACACCACCGTGCATTCTCCAGTCAACTTCACCGTCGTCGTGCCAAATGCTGAAAGACCGAGCTAACGTCGTCTCTCTGGTGTGATTTTCAGGAATCGTGACGTCGAGCATCGCGTACTACGTGCAAGGCCTGGTGATCCAGAAGACAGGGCCGGTGTTCGCGTCGGCGTTCAGTCCGCTGATGATGATCATCGTGGCCGGCATGGGCTCCTTCATCCTCGCCGAGAAGATATACCTCGGTGGCGTCCTCGGCGCCGTGCTGATAGTCATTGGGCTCTACTCCGTGCTCTGGGGCAAGCACAAGGAGACCCAGGGAGCAGGAGGCGGCCTTTGATGGAGCTTCCAGTGGCCTCCAAGGGAAACGACGCCGAGTTCATCGCCACTATTGGAGACGACGGCGGAGAAGCGGACTGCAAGAAAGCAAATGGAGTGAAGTCGTCATCCTCCAACGAACAAGGAGCTAGTGCAGTTTGACGCAGCCGGCTGCAGCATGCAGGCACGATGATTCCAAGTTTTTTGCTGCATCAGTCGATCAGGGAGAGGTTTTTGTCCAAATTAACTGTCTTCTCATGTGGGGCGTGTGTGACGGAAACGTTCGTGTTACTGACGTTGCATGCATTACTAGGGCCCGGTGATTATTGAGAACGGGTGGAGTCGAATAATTTTGCTCTGTGCTTTTCATTTTGTCCCTTCCTGTAATCTGGATCACCCTCTAGCTACATACCCTGTATCATCAATTTTCCTTCAGTTTTTGATCGGAAGAAAGAGCTTGTTGTGTTTTGGCCTTCCAAATTTTCCTCTGCTCTGTGTGTTCAGGATGAGATGAGAATTTAATCGAGGTGTTCTCACATCCCTACTTTGTGACTGAAAATGTGTCTCTGGCCTCTGTATCTGACACAATGAGAAAAGGAATTCTCCGTATCATAATTCTGAAAACTGCAGAAAAGTAGATTGATCAATATGGTTGAATCAAACGTCATATGGATATGATATTTTTACTGTTCAACGTCGAGTAGTACGTGATTATATAAGTACACGACGGCATTCCACTCATCTGAGAATTTCTCTGTCGACATCTCTAAGGTCACTCTTATTGTAGTTATGAAATGTATTATGCAAAAGCTAGAATTGCGTCATCCAAAGTTATGGTTCATGGATTTGGATTCAGACTCCACTCGCAAGGCACTACACATATAGAGTGCACCCTGCTTTACCTGCAAGTCCCAGCAAATTAAAACTGCTTTGTGGCGTGAAAAATGAACCAGAACTTTGTGATATTTCAGCTACATATATAGTTGACTGACAGGACATGTCGTGCATTAACATGCGACGACTGATTGATGCGATGAAACTAGAATCCACAAGCATCTCTTGGGGCACTGGTCGCAATAGCATTTACTGCCGGACGTGCATGCATGGTATAGTTGATGGGTAGCCTTTCAGAGTATCGGTACTCCGTTTGTTTGTCACCAGAAGACATATAAACTACTCCGAGGCAAACTATGTGCACATGTAACTGTTGATAGATGATCAGGTTTCCCTACCATCAGGGCGGGACTATCTAAGCATGGTAACCACAACAAATCGTTAGAAATTATATAAAATTTATCAAAAACTTTAAATTATTTTTTAAATTTAGTGGGATACCATGTTGTTATTATTGTTACCGTGTCCTAGCGAAAAGCGTGTTTACCCAGTAAGGTGAACCCTATAGATGATATCCAAAGGGCATGTTCTTTTTTTATTCTAGAGTTTGGATATTTATTTGCACTTTTTTTAAACTTCTAAACAACGCGTTTCATGAAAAAAAAATCTATATAAAATTTCTTAGAATACTTTTCTGAAACAACTTTTTCAGTTTTATAGGAATTAATTTGTTCGTTTATACCCTCAGTTAGCTATGATAAAAATCAGATGATATATCAATCCATCAATTTTAGCTATCTTAGAGGGGCCAGAGTGTAAGATACTCAAGGGTACTATCAGGTTCACAGTCTCGGAATACAAAAGTATTTCCAGGGGTTGCTCTGCATATGTTTGGTTTGTGTGGTGCGCAAAACTTTTAGCTGAACCAAACAAAAGCTTGAAATTTATGGCCGAAATAACATCCTACTAGGACTAACATGTAAATTCGAAATTTCAAAAATCCAGGTGTGAAATTGTGAGCCCTGAGTGCTACAAGGTATATTCCCTATGTTTTTAAATATATGATGCTATTAACTTTTGGATATAATATTTGATTATTTGTCTCATTCAAAAATTTATTGTAAATATACAAGAATATAAGCCATGCTTAAAGTAACAAATCACAACAAAATAAATGATATTTACATATTTTTTTAATAAGATGAATGATCAATTAACAACGTCATATATTAAAAACAAAAACAATACTAATTACTATTTAGTATAAGCAGAGGTCCTTGAAATTGTTTGCTAGTAATTGTATTCTTAATTTGCTTATCAGTCGCACATACCATGCTAGTTGAAAAGTTCAAATTAGCCAACGATGGCGGTTCTATATATCAGATCCACGAAGAATTTATACTCTGAGCGAAACTGTGTTCTGTAGGATGCTATGTGATCTTTTCCTCACAGCAAGTTGATGCACATTGTCCTCTGATGGAGTCAAAAAAAAAAAAAAAGGAAAACTCTGATTTGAGTAAGGGTGCCCAATTGATTCAGTTATCGAAGCCCACAACGGAGTATCAGTCACTGAATTTTTTGTTTTTGTTCGTGCCACTTGGTCCAGTACTTGGATACAAGATATGATCGATATATACTCCCTCAGTTTTTTTATAATTGACACTATTAACTAGCACTATTATAATTTTGACCAATGATAATTTTTAAATAATTAGATTATAATGAATGAAAGTTTAATACTTATGTTTAAGTATGTAATACACTTAGTTAATATGACATCTATTTAAGAATTTAGAAAAAAAAATTATAAAAATAACGAATGGTCAAAGTTTAAATATAAATAGTGCTAGATGAATATAAAGGAACAGAGGGAGTACTACTCCTATCAAATAAGACTTGCAGAATTGTATTACTTTCTCCGTTTGAAAATATAAGACGTTATTATTTTCGTAAAGTCAACATTTAAAAATTTTGACTAGTAATTAAATTAAAAATATATGCGTTGAGTATATGCATATAGTATCACTATATTTATATTTAATAATATTTTTATATAATGTTAATTTTGTGGTTGTTAATGATATATTATAAAAAAACTAATATTAGAGACTGTATAGAGATCTAATACGTTTTATATTTTTAAGGGGAGTATACTTTACTTTCAGAGGCAACGACGCCTGAATTCTCAACTTCTCTCGGTTTCAGTTCATTTGTTGGTTGATCTAATAAAGAGTGCGATAGATCAGTTAACTACATTGAATTATCATCCCTTTAACCAGTATGCCTATACAAACGATGTTTTGGTGCAACTCCCATTAATTAATTTCTTTTATGCGGAAAACCGCATGTTCAACTTTTTCTTTTACAAGCACTAATCAAGTTGATTAACCACCTCCATATCTCTCAGTGGAAGCATCATTAGCAGAGAGAGTTACCTTCATGGAAACAACTTTGCTGCAGATTTGCAGGGTCATGATAAATTAAACGTCTGCACGGGTTTCGTGCGCCAGCGTTTCTCCACATATCACTTTGCCCATTACAGAGTGCAGACAGAGAGCAAATCAAAATGCCTCCTTTTTGTTGGCCACAGGATGCTTCTTTTCACCGAACCTGAACTCTGGTATATGCTGCTTACAACAACACTATCTCCTTTACGCAACTTGAGGTGAGCATAACTTGGCCTGACCAATATAGAGCTAGTCGATTCCTACAAGGAGCCAAGCAGGCGCAGGCGTCGCTCGCTCTCATGGAAATTATGAAAGGCCACATTAGCTATACGAGAGATGGATCGACTCATCGAGAAAGGAAAAGAAGAATACATACAACGTGTGGTGCCTTTTGTTATGGTTGTTTATCATGGATGCAGCGCAACAGGGCACAGTTGCTGCTGTTGTTGCCGAAGCCTCCACAGACCCACATTGGCAAGTGGTTTGCTTAACGATTCCCTACTCAGATAGCACTGACGGAGTGTGAGCTTCTTTTGCATAGAATAAATTGGTGGCGTTGTGGGAATGAGCTAAGTACGCAGAGAGGAAAAGATCTGGAGAAGGCTAAACCTTTCCAGATTCATTGACTCGTCTTGATTTGCTATGCTTGCCAGTTGATTAATAAGTTGGGTCTGCAAATGAAAGATCAGCAGTGTGTTATTACAAAATTAAAGGAAAGAGAGAGGGTATGCAAATATATGCGATTACTAGTCGGCAACATTACAAAGTCCGATCCACTAAGTATGATATATGAGCATACATACAGAACAAAAAAAAAGTGTGGAACCAATGTGTTGAACAGGTGAACAAAATAGAAACTAGCCATATAGCCTGGAGTCAATGTGTGGCGATCAATAAATGGAGTAAAGGCCTTCTAATCATTAGTTCAGACTATAGAGTAGACGTACACTGGTGAAATCCTCACTTCCAAAACGGTAGTAGGTCTGTTGAAGAAAGAGTAAAACCTATAGTGTACGACAAGCTCACTAGCACAGGAGACAAATCCGCCAAAATGGTAAAGGTCCAAGAAGGAAACAAGGTCACTAGTACCGACAAGGCGACAAGTCTGCCATATTGTAGCCATGGGTTGTGGCGTGATGCCGCGCAGCCCGAATACCCAATCACAATGCCCAATCACGGTGGCTCGATCGGCCGGATAGCCGGGCAGTAAACGGGCCAAATCTCAACTCTGAACTCGCCGTGCCCGTAACCCCAAATCAGAGAAAAAATCCCGTCAACTCTGCCTCACGCCACCACCGGCTGCCTGGCTCAACTCTGCTCGGATCGGAGCAGGGGCGCGCCCGCCGCGTCCCGTGGTTGCACTCCCTCCGGTGGGTCGTCGCGATGTCACCACCGGAGACATCGCCCAGGCGATCGATTGGCCGGCCAGGTTCCTGACCTTAGTCACAGGGATCGCGGGACGAGCCATGGTTCCACGTCCCCGGAACGAAGTTTCGGATCGAGGGACGGGGACGGCGCGCAGCACGCGTTCTAGGACGTTTGTGGATCGTGAACCGGTCGCGTCTGGATCGATTTGGGTGCAGGCGGCTGCGGGCGGCTACAAGCCTACGACTCTTCGATTTGGGTGCAGGCGGCTGCGGGCTCCCATTAAATCACATGGAAAGATGAAACGGTGCATCAATTCTCAGCGTCGCCTCGTCTCTTGTTCAGCGGTACTTCAGCCTCAAGTATAGCTCCTCGTTTCTTTCTTTCTAGAATTCAAATCCCGCAGCTCCAGTCCAGCACTCCAACAGCACTCCAGCAGTCCAGCACTCCAGCTCGAGCACTTCAAGGGCGCCGGGAGGCCAGCCAGGAGCCCAGGTACATCACTCTCAGTTCTCGAATTTCAGTTTTTCTAATCTGGTACACGTCCCGAAATACTATGGTATACGTTAGGGTGGCGGGGACGTCGGTGCGCGCGGCAGCTTGCTTTCGGGGGAATTATTGCCCCGCACTGTCGGCTCATGTCGGAGCAGGCGGTAGCTGCCATTGGCGACGATGATGATGCGCCGCGCGCGCGCGCCTGGACAGTGGAGCGCACCGTTGGCGGACGCGTGAATAGTCGCAAAACAGCGAGCTTTCGTGGCAGGATGCTGCTACTCTCATCAGCATCAGAAGTTGTTCTCTCTGGTACTCCTAGGTGTCTCTGGGCCTAGCCAGGCTGACCAATAATAGCTTGGCCAGGCACAGTGCACTGCACCAGCTGCAGTGCTAACTCCAAGTTCCTCTAACTTCCCGGATGACGCATGAGCACTAGCACATCTTGATGTGCCCATGTGATAGCCCCACCTCATAGGCCTATATATACGGTTAGGTTTCATTCACCGACGCACGACTGATCGATCCAATGGTCTGTATCATCCAATTCAACGATCGATCCAATACTCTCGTTGCTGGTTAGGATGGCATACTGCAAACCGACGCAGATTTGCCTTCTAGGACCATAGGACACCATCATCCGGAGCTCTAGTGTGGACGCCGGTCTTAGTCTTAATTTGAAGGTGAGGGGAAAAAGAATAAGAAAAAAATCAGATAAAATAAGATAAGTTTTAGTACATGAATTAAGATTAGTTATTATACATTAAAAATAAAAATATAATTTTAAAGTAATTCGTTAAATAAAAAGTTTTTTAAAAACATATTCATTTAGTAGTCAAAATAAGGGGGTTTATTCGAACGGCCATTAGGGCGTCCTCTCCGTCCCCGGAGTTTGCGTCCGTGTGTGTTCGTTAGATGGTTATAACTGATGATCATCATGTCTCGACTCTCGACATCTTCGTAAGCTGATCAGCTGGCCCGAAGCCCACAAAGGGACGGCGCTTGACGTGTGCCCGTAAGGACAAACGGAACAACCAAGTGCACCAAAGTTGGTTGAGCACCTTTTTTTTGTTGGGCTGGAACATGACGGCGACAAACGGCGGCCAGTGTTACGGTGTCAGTTGGTTGCGTTATAAGTGGTCATAGAATTCTAACTCATGTAATGATCTCTTCTCATCTCTATGAACTCACGTACCACATTCTATCTGCCCTAGTTCTATAAAATTCTCTGACAAAGTTATACACTATATATTTTGAGTATTGATGAAATTATCATAGACGTTCTTGTCATCATTTTGAACATTTCAGCATCAAATCTGTTTATAACGGTTTTAATATTGTAAGTAACATACACATCGGTAAGTCTCTAGACGATGCCCAGTCCCACACAATGCACTAGCTACAACAAGGAATCAAATGTCTAGCATTCGGATCAAGATCAGGTGCTTCGAAATAGTGATGTAGGGTTCACCAAAGAGAAAAAAATGCCTTCGCCGGAAGGAGCAACGATTTGCAGTTGAGACGTGTTTATTACAGCTTCTACTTTGAGTGGGAGCGGAGTTAAGAACAGTAAAATACCCGTCCATAATAATTTTAGGAGTAGACGATATAATTTCACTCTACATTATCTAAGATCTGAAAAATATTTTGACACAACTTCAACTTCAATGGACAAGAATTAGGAGTAGATGTTGTGCAACGGTTTTCCTAAACTTCTGCAGCAAAGCGACGAAGCTTCCGTTGCCGGTCCAATCTTCAGCTGGTGCCAACTTGAGCTATATCTGCAGAAAGCTCTGCAGCAGAGCAGGACGATAGAAAGTCAGCGTTTAGTCTGATGAGTCGATTGAATCTGCTTTAACAAACCAGCGATTTCAGGAGGATTCTGCATGAGAGCACGAGTTAAGGTTTGCAGCTATTTGGTCCAAATTAAACTGTAAATTCGATGTGTTGGGGGCCAAGTTAACGAAACATATTTTTTGAAAAAAAGCATCTTGTTATACCTGTCGCTGTGGATGTATTGTTTTTGTCATGAAATGGCCGCAGAACAGAGCATGGTCATACCACAATCAACAAGCAAACCTCATGCATCCTGTTCTCTCAGTCCCGTCACGATCCAAAAGAGTAGATAAACTAAAAAATGGGCACAGACAATATTTTCCTAAATCCAAATTACAATAGTTTCCTAATTATAAACAAATAATTTTCAGCAGACAAACATTGACTTGTATATTGTATAATCTTGAACGAATACGAATCAGAGTTCACCAGCTTAGAACGATACACAACCAAACTCAGTCTGGTTTTTCTCATAATCATCTATCAAGCAAAGCTGAATATTAATAACCTTTAAAGTTATGATATTCTGAAACTTCCCTAATGGGATCGCACCACATTTAGGTATAGAAGAACGGAGGAAACATTCAGTGCTATTAAAGTGAACCGTGAACTTTTAGTGCCAGATAAATCATGAACTTTTCAGTGCTACAGAAACCGACGTTTCCTTTAGGTAAAATAATAATAGCCAGTTTAAGTAGGCAGCACGAATGAAATGATTACAGATTCTATTATCAAATTTCAAAAACTATTCAGTCAAAGGGCTAACTAAAAATACCGCAAATTGTAATAACAGAGACTTTTATTGCAATATATGTAAAAATACACCTTGCAGGCATTCTTACTCGTAGTACTAATACACATTGAAACATCCATATGTAAATCTTCAAGAGCTACATCCAAGCCATATATCGTTAGAGATCCTTGAGATGTCCAATAGATATGCCGAAGCCATATTATCACGTGGATACTTAACATGTCCAATAGCTATATCCACACCATAATTATTCTGCATGTTAATTGAGTTATCGCTTCGTGCCACACATGAACATGATATGTGCCTGAAACTTAATAAAATGTTTCTATCAATTCTATGCAATAAATGATTACGTTCTACAATCTCTAGAGATGAGAGATAACTTAGAAATAATGGTATGCCAAAAAGTGACAAACAAAGTGAATCAAAAATATTTAGAAGTCAACTATTCTAATGATTATTTTGATGGATAAACTTAAGTTGTATTGTTAAACAAAGATATTTATCAATGCCTGAATGTATGACACCAAGTAGCATGGACATAAGCATTGTTTCTTTTAAAATGAGAAACAGAATGATTCATAAATAGGTGAAATTTTGTTTGCTCTATCCATAATCAAAATGATATAGAACCTTAGGCATCAATTTGCACTGGCTTCGACAGGCTGAACTCCTGGAGCTCCTTAAAGTCCATCCATGGCTTTTCCCAACCTTAGCTTCATAAGCTCTTGCACCCCTTCCTTCACCTCAATTGTGGAAACTCATACATCGTGCCAGCAACAACTGTGCTTCACCTCACAAGCTTCTCAACTCCAGCAAGAATTGCTGCACACGCAGTACCAAGATTAAATACTATCCAGAACCTCCTGTTCCATATTGTCATAGAGAGAACACGCACAGTCTTGAATGCTAATATCAATCCAGCACGTCCAGAATAAAGTTTAATGCTTAAATTCCACTTTATACAAAAAACTCATCTCTCTCTCCAAGTTGCAAGTCTTGCAGGTTTACAGACTGGGCAACAAAATCACTTCTCTGGCGAGAATAAGTGAAATGAATTGATTGATAACAATCTAGTAAATGATTAGATTCAAAAACCGTCATACGTGGCACATCGTCCGTACAACTCAATCTGATGACCGGCCTTGCAAAGAGGAACAGTATAATGGTACGGCAGGCGCTACAGCTCTTGTTGTGCTCGGTGACGGCGAAGCGGCAGTTCGACGAGTGGAAAGTCGTTCTCGTTCCCCACCGCTCGACGCCCCAACCGCCCTCGCGGTCGGACCGTGTCCCATCTCCTCCTCCCTCCTGCGCGATGCGCCTCGGCCTGAGCGAACGGCGTTAGCGGCAGCACGAGCAAGGCGGCTACCAATCCGATGACTCATATTCGCATCTCATCAAGGCCGAATTATAGCCGGTCGCGGGATGAGGAAGACGACGAGACGGAGGAGATGTTGGGTACTTGGCGACACGTTTAGAAATTGGAACAGAGCACGTTGGATGTAAGAACTTTGAAGCTGTAGAGAGAGAAAAAAGGAATATATCACTAAAACAACTTAAGTCATTTGCACATAATTAATTAAGTATTATTATTTTAAATAAAAAATAGATTAATATAATTTTAAAGTAATTTTATATAGAATTTTTTTAAAAATATATTTAGCAGTTCGAAAGCGTGCTTATAGAAAACGAAAAGGTTTTTAGCCTTAGTAGGATATTCAATGATCCTAACATAGTTTAAAGCTAAGAAGGAAAGAAGATCATGTAAAACGAGTAAGTCTTAGCGATAATATTGAGTTATATAATATTTTAAACTTAAAAAAAATTAATATGATTTTTAAAGCAAACTTTTAATAGAAATTTTTTAAAAATTGCACTATTATCAGTCGGAAAGCGTGCTCATGAAGAGAGTTTTTTCTTATGGCAGATGCAAACACCCTAAATATTCGTATTTTTTAATATACTCGTATTTAAGTACAAAAATTAAGAAAAAATTAAAGAGAAAAAACTCTAAATCTTAAAAAAAATATAGAATAACTCAAAATAAAACATAGATAGGATTAATATAAATAAATTTAAATAAAAAATATTGACGGATTAATTATAAATAGTATAAATATTTATATTATAAATAATCTAAATATTTTTATATTTTGAACCGAGCGTGACCCGCAGTGCCGGTTTCTTAATTATCTCGTAGTCCAGGCCGCCATCTGCCATCCCAAGATCACGTCACGTGGTCGGACTAAGTGCAATGCGAACAACGTCGCCGAGGTGTCAGACTCGGATTCGCGTGCACAGTTGAATGACTAGGGAATATATTATGCTGAGATCTTGACAAGTGCATCTTATTGGGACTGCGATGCTGATTGGTGAATTTAACCCCAAAAATATAAAGTGCTTCGTTTTTGCTTCGACTTTGTCTAATTCTCTCTATTCGCTAGTATATTTTTTAAATTTTCATATAAAATTATCTCTAAAAAGTTAATAATTTAATAATCTATTTTTTAAGTTTTAATTAATTAATATTATTAATCATGTGTAATAAAGTTCTTTTATTTACGGCGGCTTATAATCCACACAAAAATCATTGGAACACCATTTAAAGTACATCACGGGCCAATACACACATCGAAATAATCTTAATTTTTTTTTCTTCACCAGAGAGAAAATTCTTGTGTGTCACTTTTTAGCCTGCGAGGCACCACATCATCTTTCCAATCGTAGCAGCCTCAACCAGCGTGCTCCTCCTTTTATGCGACGTGGTGCGTTTCACTAATTGAACTCGCCGCGCAGACACAACATCAAGATGCGGGCCCACCTGACCAACCCCTACAATAAGTTGTTCTAGCGGAGCTCAGCATGGGAGTAGGAATTCAATGTCTCACTTGTGCTCCTCTGTGTAATCGCGTCCTCGTGTCTCGTTTCATTGCTCTCCCCTGGCTTGACTCCACGCAGTCAAGCCACACAGCGTGCCCGGGATACATTTGCATCGCTCTAGCGGGTCCTGCTCCATGATCTCGTCGTGAGCTACAGATGTATGGTGCATGAAACCCAAAACGTGGTTTATACCCTATTAGTCATGGCATATTAATATTCAAAACCCATGGTTTTATGCGTAAAAAAACAAAACCCATGGTTAGCGAGTATGTTCGTTCTCTGAATCCAACTATAAACCCATGGTTTAATAAACCTGGCTCAAATACTAATATAGCCCAAGCCCAATAAATCATATTCTCTATTAATTATAAAAATAAGAACATTCCTTTCGTTCAAATCCTCCTTCCCTAGCTTCTCGCGACGCGGATCGATTTCCTTTCTCGCACCGTTGCTACGCATCTACACGCCCAGTTGTCCGCCTCTTCGACGCAACCCATCGATGACTCACGCCAATCTCCTCCACCCGCCTCCTCTCCCACTCCGCCACTCCCGCGATGGCTTCTTGCAGCAGCGGCCTCCCCGCCGATGAGTAATCCTCTGCTGAGCGAGAGGACGTGAGCCGCCCCACCATCTTCCCCTTCACCCCCACCCACCCTCCCTCTCCCTATCCATCCTTTCGTCCGTGCAAACCGTTCGGGGACATCAATCTGGCGAAATTGGTGTCCCCGCTGTGACGGAACCACGTCCTCTCCTCCTCCTCAGATTGGCGTGAGCGAGGCGCTGTGGATGCGTCAGTGCGGACACGCGATTCAGCTGCGTGCGCGCACGCCGTGCGCGCGGGCTGCGGTAGGGTGCCTCCATCCACGCGCCAAGGGGAGGGCCATCTTCGAGAAGAACTGCCACGGCGCCAAGCCGCCGTCCTTCGCATCACCAGTCAGGCCCGTTCCCCCCCACCTCTCTCTCTCGCGATTTGTCAGTATGTAGCTATTGGTTCTCGGAGATGAGATTGTTTTGGTCGACTCAAAGTTAGCTATTTGCGTTGCTCGGAGAAATCTATTTGGGTGCGTGGTCCTCTGACTCCTCAAGTTTATGATGTGTAGCTTATCCTCTATTGATACACTAGATGGAAAATGCTTTCACTGTTAACTAACCTTTGCAGCAAACTAGCAATGATTTTTTTGAGCTTAGCTCCTTTTTTTCCCACTAACGCTGTGTATGTATGGATCTCAGACCGAAGAACATAGAAAGGACTGCTGTAACACCCTCTCCCGTTAACCTTGAACAGGTAAAGAGGAGCAATTCTTACCTTAAAACCTGTACCAGTCTCAAAAACCAGCTGGTACACTTCAGAATCGTGGATCATAGCAACCCTGCTTTATTTATATATACATATCTTTACATAAGTATGCAGTTTCGCGACAGAACCCGAGACATGCAATGGTACATACAAAAGTAAAGCAGACGGAGAAACACGTAACCTAAACCCCACAAGAAAGTTTGGGACCTAGAGCGAAACCCTAAACTTCTCTACTCGACTTATCTGATAACTGGCTGAAGTGCTTCTCATCTTCATTAGACGTCTGAAGAAGGAGCAAGCGTGGAACAGGTACTCAGCAAGTCCGGAAATTATCTGCCATGAAGTTTATCAAGAGAGGTGTAGGTATTGTAAAAGCGGTTTTCAAAGTTGTTTGGTTTTAAGTCTAGAGTTGTTCCTTTGAGTTGTCGAAAAGAAACTCACGCTTACAATCCATTCCGTGAGGTGCTTTTAACAACACCACAATTAAGTTAGTCGGAAGAGACTCGCATCTCAAACCCATCCGCATCGGAGGCTTGTCACAATTTTTGATTTAGAGTGTTACCATCCTCTAGTACCTCCCATTAGGTGGATTCTCTTTATCTCAAAATTGTCAGTTAACTCAGACGAACCAAACTACGGGTCATCAAACACCCGGGTCAACACAGGCCGTTTTAGCCACACACAGACATTCCATCAGTCACACAGACCGATTCTTAACGATCTTAACCGCAAAACAAAGCATAGAATTATAAAATAAAAATATACGCTAAGAATCACTCACATCCGCCCATAACCGTGGGCACGTGGATTGTTCGAATATTTCTAGACCTTGCATAAGGGTGCCACGTTTCCTACATGATGCGAGGCTTACTCCCACACGCCAAGCGGAGTTCCAACAAGGCCTTTCCAAGACTTCTCAGATAGCACTTGCCGATAAAGGTTCTCTCAAACCAAGTACTAGAATCATTTTCATTACTAGGATAGGGGGTATATCCATCTTGCACAACCGCTCCCCACATTTGCATTAGCAACCGAAAACCATCCGGAAATACTAGTTGCTTAGCCAGGGCGTTTCCCATTCCACCCGAGTTCGCTTATTATGCTCAGTGCAATCCTTAAGGAAACGGTTCTTAAGTGCATGTGAGGTCGGGCCCAAGCAGCGACAACTCATGACAATTTTTATCACATATTATTATTTCGCCAAACACTCGACCAAGGCATCAGTTTAAAAATCTTTATGTAAAACCCTAATTTCCCATCGGCATATTTAATTTAGTAAAAAGGTCATCGATATCCGTACACAATACGAATATCAAGATGACATGGTTACAAAGACAGGCAAAATTAATTCAAGCAGGTAAATGCAAACTAGTTAGGCCTTAACGAATTCGATCGAATCGCGCCTGATAACAAGTCACTTTCACAAATTATGACACAGTTTTAGAAATCAAAAAATTTTAAATCATGTCCAATATGGTCAAGGGTGACTTGCCTTGCCTCGAGTTTTGCGAGTCTCGACAAAAAACTCTTCGGCGACTCTCGGAAAGTCTCTACGCTCGTAAAAAAAAACATAACCAAATCACCAATAATAAAAACCTATCTCATACAACTTAATAGTGCCAATATGTAATCTCAATTTTAGAAAAACATGAGAGTTGAATGGGCCAAACAAGTTTGTTTAAAAGTTATGATTTTAAATTTGGTTAATTCTAGAAAATAAAAGGTAAAATTATTAAGAAAAGGAAAAATAAAAGAAAAAATAAAAGAAAAAAGGGTCCAGAGGCTGCAGTGGGCCCTATGGTTAGATAGAGAAACAAAAGGGTCTGTGACTACATGTGGGCCGGTTTGCAACAGTAAGAGAGAGATTAGACAGAGGTTGGCAGTTGATGACATCAGAGCGAGATGGAGAGGGTCGGTTGTCAAGAGCTAGGAGAGAGAGAATCAAGAGGAATAGCTGGGACCAGCTGTCATCTTGCGGGGAATTAGAAGCGCCGACAGGTGGGGCCGGTCAGAAGCGGCCACGCTGGCTGACGTGCACCACGTCGGCTTGCCACGTCGCATGACCGATTTAATGGCGCGCGGAGGATCACGGCGCCGTCGCCGAGTCGATCTCGCCGCTGGCGGCGACAGTATTGAGCCGACAGTGTACTGAGACGGAAAGATGGAAACACGTTAACTGTTCGGATTGCTATTTGCGTGAAGCATTCGGGACGATCCAGAACAGCGGCGGCCAGAGGCAAAATCGCCGTGACATGTGTGTGCCGGACTGGCTCGGGGTGGATGGTTTGAGGCGGCATTACATTGAAAAAAAAGGAGGAGTAATCTTGCTATACCTTCGTTCAACGGCAGAATCGAAACAACGAATGGCTACGGCTGTGTATGGAAATTAGGTTTTATTAGGGGCTAATCGCGGCAGCGAGCGCGGAAGCTTCCTGGGGTCCAGAAACTCGCGGAGGCGTGCTTTTGGCGATGTCGGAATGGCAACGGCGCTCGGTTCAGAAACATGCGGAAGGAGGCTCCGGTGATGGCTAGCTCCGCGTGCTCATCTTGTACCGGATGGAGGGAGGTTGCCCTATATATAGGGAGCTCGGGCGCTAACGACGCCGAACAACCGTGGCACAGAGGATAAGCTCACTCAGCCGATAAGACAACAATGCAAGCTCGCTTGCTTGCTCATGCGCGCGTAGAGGCGAGAATAACGAGATGATTATGAAGCGACGGAACGACATGCCCGCATGTGCTCGTTACATTTGGCGTCCTCGACGGTGAGAAAAAAGCTCTTGCCAAGCTTTTTCGACTCGGGGCTCGCGACGACGATGGCGAGCGGTTCCGCTGCGATGGAATCGGTTGATGATTCGTCGCCGTTTTTAAACGCCTAACCGGGCGGTGAGGCCGAATCAAAAAAGTAGACCAGGAACCGGGAGAACGAGAGAAAAGAAGAGACGAAGAGAGAAGAGCACGGAGAAAAACAACGACAGTGATGTCGTTACTGATAGCGGCCGAGCATGCACATGATCTCGCCGTCCACCAGGAGGCCGGGGGCGCATTTGGGTGGCCATGGAGAGAGACGGGTGGAGCGCTGACATGCGGCCCCGGGATTTATAATCTCGCCGGCCGTGGCACTGGCCGAGTAGGCCGGCGAGGAGAGAAGAATAGCAGCCGGAAAGACGAGACCGGGCCCCAGCATCACAGTGTACCATTCATCTTTCTAGGATTTGTTTAAAAGGGTTTTTGAAAATTTAATGTTGGAAATGATTCGAATGTGTTTTTAATTTTTGCCAAAAATTGGATGGGATTTTGCAGAGCTCTAGGGCTTGATTTTTGGGAAAATTTGAGATCACACCATGCACAAAATTCCAAACTCGTAAGGCCAAGTTTGAATTCAGATTTTTATTAAAATGTTTGGCACAAAAATAAAATCAACCATTACCAGCTGCAAGCTAGGAGCAGGAATAACAGAAGGAGAAAGGTACATCCATGCACTTATGCAATTATATCACCCCATTAATGTGTCCATTAAATAGGTCAGCAACAAAGTTTGAGATTATGAGAAACATGACAAATACTGGGTAAAATGCTAGTGTCAGGATCAATAAAATTTGTAATGCACCACTCATTCGCTAAACCAGCTTACTACCTCAGATGAATTTATGTGTTTTACTCTAGAAAATATATGATCATGAAAAGGTTTAGTTTTGACTGACATTTGATCTTAATTATGTTAACAAGGCTTAAATAGAGAGAGGAGCTGTAGCTTCGAGGTAAATTTATATTTTCACTTCATCAATGATTCAGTAGATGCAATGCTGCTTGTAATCTTTCTCTGTTTACTCTAAGGAAAAAAAACAAAGCATGTGATTTTAGTGTTCTGGTTCAGAAAAAAAGACTCCTATTTAAACTACGTATATTATACATTATAGCTATGAAGTAATCGACATGCGATGCACGTAATGTCCAGGATCATAAATTTAATCACCACTCATTCTACTAAACAGCGTTTACATACTGCAATTGAATTTTATGTTTTACTCTAGAAAATTATAATATCCATGAAAGTGTTGTTCTGACTGTTACATTTTATCTTTAATTATGTTAACCAAGCCTAAAGAGGAGAGAGGAGCTATAGCTCGAGGTAATTTTCAATTATTTTCACTTCATCAATGATTCATTTAGAAGCAATGCTACTTTGTCAACTTTTGCTCTTTTACTCTTAAGGCGGAAAAAAAAATCATTAGCTTTTATGTTGCTTGTTTCACAAAAAAAGAACTCCTTTATTTAAACTATGTTATATATAACATTATAACGTGAATAATTGGAACATGCGATGAGAATGCTCTATACAGATTTCATTTCTGTCATCAAGCCTATGTACTGTTAATCTGTTATGTGATCATTTCTAAAAGTAATGGCGCTAAGAAATTTCTAACACAAGGTTGCTACCAAACATCAGAACCACAATGTTGAAAAAGTATATCTGGTATCCTTCCTCAAGCTGTAAACTTGTATTCATTTTAGTTAACAGGTTCATATAAGAGTAGTATGATCATTTCTTAAACATTTTCCCATGAGTTCTTACACTTATGCTCTTTAATTGGTCTATACTTTACATTGGTATTGTCATGAGGACAAAAGCTGCCTCCTTTTATGCCATTGATCCATCATTGATCACCAAGAGATACAATCACCTTCAAAATCAAATGTTGCATTTGCATCGTTTCTTGGTATGCTTCTGGATGACAGGCTCCTCTTGTTCTTGCACCACTGGTATTATCCTTTCAAGTTTACTTTGCAATGTTGTCAAAGGGCTATGGATCTGCAAGAATTGATTTTTTTACTTTCACCCTTTTTTGTCAGTTGGTTATTCCCTTTTTATTGAAAACAAACCAAGCGGAAAATAACTGGCATTACGAATCACTTAGATCAATTTCCTCTCTCTAAAACAAAAATCTTTACTTTTTACATGTTAAGATAAGTGACAAATGTTCTTTTTTTTTTGAGCGGGTCAGATAATAGTTCTGAACTTTTGATATGTTGTTATTTTCTTTGTCTGCTACGATAAAGATTTTTGCACACGTGACTGCAACCCTAGAGGAAATCGAGAACATACTACATGGCATGAAAGAGTGCATACCTTACTAGGACGACCTAAAGTACCAACTTCTGCATGTCATCATGAGTTTTCACAGTAAAGCCTTCAACGAAGCAGTCTTATGGTAACTCATGGCTGCATATAGGCAACTATTTGGAATATGTTTTTAGAGTGACCAGTTTGCAGATGTTGACATATCCATGGGTAGACAATAACCACGATCAACGCTTTCTTCGATGATAGTGCACTGAAAGATCATGTGTTAGTTGATGAGTTTACCCGCTTGGGTACTGAAATTTCATATCAATAGAGCTAGATGCTCTTTGTTGGATATCCGCAATTTGGACTTGGATATGAATCTGAATAAATGTGGAATGCTTCCATGAGCATGATGTTGATTTTGAGAACATATGTGGCACCTTATTGTCACATGTAGAGTAGGGATTCTACATTGGACCCTAAACATGATTGGCTAAAATCTATTTTCATATGCTCAAGTCTTAATATTTAGTATTCTTATTCGTACAAGTTATTTTGCTATTGGATGGTGGTACTATGATCTTTAAATCCGTAGCAACGCATGGGCATTTGCTAGTATATAAAACAATGGAAACCCTAGAACTACTCCACCAGGCTGGCTCCTAGGCCCCGCCGCCCCAGCCTCTCCTCTAGTCCCCCCACTCGCCCGACGGGCCTCAACCTCTACTTTCACCGCACGCGACGGTGGGTAGATCTATTGTGCGCCATGTCGTGCGCCTGCCATCCACCGCCATCCCCACACCGAGCACCCACCGTTCGCAGCTCATTCCCTACCAAGCACCCGCCGAGCACCGCCGTCCGCTACCGCCCCCCATCGAGCACCTGTCGTTCACCGCCGTCCCCCACTAAGCACCCGCCGAGCACCACCGTCCGCCGCCACCCCCCATCGAGCACCCGCTATCCGTCGCCAGCCCCTCTCCACTTCTCCATTGCTCAACGCCTCCACTTCTTGCAATTGAATCCAATGTGCGACCCGTGGGTGCCCGTTAACCCAGCGGGCACGGGTTTGGACATAAAATTGGACCCGTGAAGGGTATGGGTTTTTTAACGGGCAGATTTTTAGATTCACCAGCATAGGTTTGGGATGTCAAAACCCAACAGGTTTGTGCCCGTTGCCATCTCTACGAGGGCCTGCTCGCCCCTGGCGCACACGCCGTCTGCCTCGACGCCAATAGAGACGGTAGCGAAGAGGAGCCCGGCCAATAGGGAGACGGCAGACAGGCTTAGTGGGTGCAGAAGCGAGCTGACGGTGTGGTTGCCACCCACGAGGGCGGTTGCTGCAGAGGTTGAGGTGGTGGAGCAAGGCCGAGAGCAGCAACGTCAGAGGGACCCTACTACCCTTTCCTCAGGAGAAACAGCAGCACAACGTGTCGGTCACTCCCGCCTCTATCTCCGCCACTGTAGGAGACGTTGTTCTAAGCACAGAGGTCGGTGGCGGAGGAGGCGCCCCAGTCGACAAGCACGCCCTCAGAGTCCTGTAGGCCTCACCGTGAGTGGGGACTCACCCTCTAGCTTCTTCGCTGCCTGAACACCGCGGCGCTTGGTGCTCGTCGCCTCCCTCACTTGGACCTGGGCTGCCCGCTCCACACGCTGCTCCTGTGCCTTCTCCCCTCCAATGCCACGTTGGAAGGTGGCGTGGCCCCTCGCAGGCTGGAAAGTGATACACGAGTGATAAATCTTTTCTCTCCGGTGACAAAAATTCAAAATTATTCGGAGGATGCCATTTAAGAATATGTCATTCAATAAAGTGGCAAATAGTAAAAAATAAACCCACGTACGAGAGGGGTGGCCATGCATGCCGTCACAAACTCACAGTCCCTACTCTGAGTAAATGAGTAGAACTGTTCTTTTCATACACACACATAAATATCTTTGCAAATAATAACCTTTGTCATTAGTTCCTTGCTCCTCAGCATCCTGGACCATTAATCGACATATGCGTTATCCGGATAATGAGAACGGTGTTGTAAAAAAAATCTTATGTTTAATTTCTGGGGAGTCAAAATATTGATTTTACACGGCACCAATTTGGACACTCCGGTGTCTTGTAGAAACAAAGTTTTTCTTTTATTTTTTTCAAAATGATCTGCTAGACGCCTAGAAACAAAGATTGTTCCTTCGTAGTATTATCTTTATGCCACATTGCTACGCAATTTAATCTGTAAGCTTCTGGAAGCTTAACCGTTAGTTCGGTGTCATGCACATGATCGTTGAACTTGGAAGCGTTGATTGAACTGCAAGGATAACGAAACCACATGACAACCTCGACCTGCAGCACACGGTTTGGACTTTTCGGACGGAACTCGGGTAAAACGATGTTATCTTTGGACGTCGTGTCCAAGAACAATACGGTACGAGTCGTTCTTTCTGCTCCATCCATCATGTGACTATGTTTTATCGTTCATGTTACTCCACTTGTTACTACCAGAGGTACTCCGTGTCCTATTCACCTCCTTACTATGATTATGATGCATAACTATATAATTATGCCAAGCAACTACTCGTAGATATGCAACCTTTAATTGGTTCTTCCAAATTAAATGCACCAATCGTAAATTCGCAACAAACTCTTCACCCAATGTACGTGTTTCGCGATTTCTTTTGCGGCAAACGTGATTCGTGATTGCTTGCAAACCGCCCATGGCTCCCAGACCATCTCTGCGTCCCTCCCGCGAGCAGCCGAGAGCCCAAGATACATCCGTGCGGCCTAGCCACTTCGCCCAAACCCAACTAATCCAGGCCGCTCTTCACGGCTTCAGCCAACTAATGCAAATTCAGCCTGCCACGCTACTATCCATCCCGCGCGGGGCGGACGGCTTGTTTGATGGTTTCCTCTCATGAGGCCCGGCTTGCCCGTGGCCCGTGCCGATTTTTACTCGGTCTCGTGCGCTCGGGACGCCGGGACCCCCGGTGTCGTGACGGCGTACACATCGTGTTCTAGTAGCTGTAGCTTTCCATCGAGCAAGACATGATGGCCTTTATATGCTTCCCTGGCCTGCTAATGCCCATGCTAGAATCGGATGGGCAACACAAATAAACTGGCCCACTCCTGCGTGCAATTTGTTAGCTACAGCTACTCCGCTTTACTACACGCCATACCATAGTACTAGCACTTAAGAGCGGCCCATCTTTTGCTGGTAGTAGTCTGGTGTCCCTATCAGAATTGTGGGCTCGAAGGCGAGGCATTATTTCAGACACAGGACAGATCTGTCTGATCATGTAGTCCTTTTCTCAAGGAAAGACATCAGATTATATGGTAGGAGATCCTGACGTGATGCCCTGGGTGCGTGACAAAAAGAGGATGCTGCCAATTGGTATATATCGCTGCAATTTCTAGCGCGTACCTAGGATAAAATACGACCCGCAGTTGACAAATGAAATCCTAGCATAAGTAGATTCATGCAAAGAAATGTTACATATCAGAAAGTCGATTACAGTACCGAAACACATACAACTCGAAGTCAAGTTTCGAACAGTTAGGCTACTCAAAAAAGGGGCTATAAGGAAAAAACAGTAGTGCAGCTTCAGCTAGCATTTCCTTGTCCTGAGAAAAGTACTCCGTCCAGGTCTCCAGGAAGCCAGAGCCCCATTTTCAATTAACCTGCCTAACAAGGGCCACCATCTTGGTAATCAGCATCTATCAATTTTCCTCGGGTGCACGTTACATGCATAAGACAACGATGCCTCTACAAATTCTGTTCCTTTTCACTACACCATTTAACTGCTCAGTCTGAGCCAAGACGAGCACCCTGCTGCGTGCAGAGGAGCTAAAGATCAGCCAAGTTGCCAACCTCGCCGACTTGCCACCGGTCTCCACCAACCCTCCCCAATCCTCGCTGCAGTACAAGGCGACATCCATCGATTCGACGTCACTCTCGCGCTCTTGGCTTGGCCCCCTCTCTCGCCGAACTCCACCAAACCGGTCGCCATTTTCTTCTTCTTTCTTCAAATGGACTTGGCACCTCCCCCAAACGCCCTCGTCTCCCCTACTCACCGTGCATGGTCCACTTCGCTCGGTTTTGGCGTGGTGAAAGCAAGATGAGGTGCATCGTGTTACGAATCCTTATCTCTTTAGAAGGTAAAATTCTTTCTTGTGAATCAATCCGAATTAATTAAAAATAAATTTATGGCTCTTATCTCATATGTGCCTTTATTATACACATTGATTATTGATTAATAAAGAGATAACAACGTTCCTATATCTGTGTCTTCTGTGTTTATTGTCTTCTTCTGTGATATGATTATGCGGAAAGGGATATGGTCTTCTACATCTTCTCGATGCATCATCTGCTGCGAGAGGGAAAGGAGCGGATCTGGACGATCCGTCGACGTAGCCGTTTTACAACACATTATCCTACAACACATTATCAGCAGCTTTACCGGCTGGGCTGACATCGAATCCTCTCGTGTCAATCAATTTACAGTAATAAAATTGGTTGTTTATCAATTTGTAGATTGATTTTAGACTGGTGGATGCTTGTTCTTTGGTTTTTTAAGATACATGTTTTATAATAGATCTGCTATTAGCAGTAGATTTATTTCCTGCTTTTACTCTACAATTGCATCTGTTGATAACTGGAGTAAAACCGCGTGCAATAAATTGTAATTGATTTGTTTTTCTTTGTTCTAGAAGCAAACTCGGTTCGGCTAGGCCGAACCGGTCGTCTTCCTCGCGTTCCCCCCTCCCCCGCATCTCTCTCTTCTCTCTCTCTGATGGATGCCACGCCAGGAGCTGCTGCCAC
Source organism: Oryza meyeriana var. granulata (assembly GCA_003991445.1). Classification (NCBI taxonomy): domain Eukaryota; kingdom Viridiplantae; phylum Streptophyta; class Magnoliopsida; order Poales; family Poaceae; genus Oryza; species Oryza meyeriana. The sequence continues at coordinate 32,114 of RYFJ01003285.1, forward strand.
CGCCGTGGAATCGCCCACGCTGCTAGGTTGATCTACGCACGTGGCTGCCGCTCGCCGTCGCTGCTGGAAGCACCACTGGCCCTTGCCGCCGGTGCCGCTGTGGGAGACCGCCATCATCGGAGGAAGCCCCAAACCCACATTGTTGCCGCCGTTGTTGAACTCTCACCAACACCATCGTTGAGCCGTGGTCGGAGGACGATGGGATGACCGGTCGCCGCTAGAGGATCGAGACTCTGCTGGGACGCCGTGGCCGGAATACCTCCATGACGCCGCCGCCGCAGGACCTAATACCAAGGATGGGCGGCCGCCGCCGTCAATTTCTCACAGATATGCCTTGGAGCCGTGGTGGGAGGTCGATGGGACGAACGGCCGCCGACCTTAGATTGGGATCCGCCGGGACACCGTGGTTGGATGTGAATCGGTCGCCTCGCTGGAGCTTCGGTTGTCGACGTTGAGCTCCGCCTCGCCGCCGTCTTGAGGATGTGTGGGTCGTGGCGGAGCTTTGCCGCACAACGTCGAGCCATCGCCGCACCGATTGCCGCATGGGAGCAAAGCTGCTGCCACCGTCTTGCCATCGGGCAGTCGATGGGTCGCCAGCCAGCCTCCTCTCTATGCGCCGCCTCTATCTCCACTGTCATCGATAGTCGGCGTCCTCCATCGCCGCCACCGTGCCCGTCTGGCCAGCACGCTGGGCGATGGGCACCGCCGTGGGTGTTGTTGGTTGGGATAGGGAAAACCCTATTTCCCCCCTTCCCCTTCTCTCGCTCATTAGGCGGGCCAGCTGGGCCGGCTGCCACCATCCGACCACTTTTGGCCCAACAGCACCGACCAACCCATACACAAATTAATAAAAATCCGAAACCATAGATGGCCCTTGAATTCGGAATTCGGCCTATTTGGCATTTGGACCACGCTCTGTGCGTGCGGCCCAATAAGATCGTGGACTGATAGCGTTTTCGACCTGATTAAATTCGGTTTTATTGATAATTTATGTTTAAGTCCCTATAAAGATTGATTTTTTACGCCGACAGTTCACTGTTTATGTAATATTTACAATTTGAATCCTTAATTTACTAGAAGTTACATCAATTTATGTTTAGTGGTGTAAACTTGTTGTGTAGACCTTTTTTTCGTTGGTTTCTTGCATGTGAGTCCCAGGACTCGTTAATAACCATGTGATGGTGTTTTTAAGCATTTATTTGCTTTTTAAATTTGATGCAACTCCAATTATATAATCTAGATATGATTCTAGGTTAATATGCTTCCATAAAAATGTGTAATCACCTAGTCTAGTGACTCCTCCCTTGGAAAGCATTTATTTTGGGTTTATTTTTTCTTGCATGTGTGATATTTTTCTGTGGGCATAAAATTATTAATTTAATGCCATAAGACCAATAAAAATCACAGAAAATCTGTAAATGCAAGATAAATTCCGGGAAAATACCAGTAATTACATACGACTACGTTACATTGTTCTGTAACTTTGTTTTCATTCAAGTTAACCCGGCGTTGGTTTTTTGCATGACAACAGGCCATGTCTAACATAGACTTCAACAAGAGAGAGTTCCCCATTCTCCCTGTTAATGGAGCGAAACTACCAGACCTGGACCATATACCTGTGAAAGCCACCTTTCCGCGATGGAGCTATCTGAGGCCATCGTCGGCACAGGGGCTGGTGTAGCTCCGCTTCCATAGCGAAGCAGGCAAGGCACTTGCGTGTCATCAGAAGCACATTCATGAGGATCTCAAGGCTGAATACCTTGAGCTACGTGAACCTCTCACGTTGTGGGAGGCCCTGAGGAACCGCTACACCACCGAGAAAACTGCTATTCTCCCGAAGGCTAGAGCAGACTGGGCTCAACTTCAGTTTTGTGATTTAAGACCGTGGAGAGCTACAACAGTGCCGTACACCGCATCGTCAGTCGTCTTCGCTTCTGTAACGAAAGGTGGTGACAGACACGGATCATGATGAGAAGGACTCTGACACTTTCCACCCCAAAACTCGAATAATGCAAGAGCAGTACCGCAAGGCTAAGTACGTTAAGTACTCAAAGTTTATCCAGTCGTTGTTGAACACTGAAGTCCACAACAAATTTCTGATGGCCAACTACAACGCTCGTCCTGTTGTTCGCAGCGTATTCCAGAGGCTCACGTTGTCCATCAGAAGGGTTAGAGTTCTGGACAAGGTTCTTCCAAGGGGAAGGAGCCCGGGAATCTCACACTGCCAAATGGGGTGAGGTTCAAGAAGACCGCCAACCGGGGCAAGAAATCCTGTAGCCGCAAGGGGTGCAAGACCAATGTTGGAGCTACTGGAGGATCTCAGCAGGGTGGTGAGGGTTGTTTCAAATGCGACTCAACGAAGCATTGGGCACGCAACTGTACTACAGAACCTCATCTCGTTAAGATGTACCAGGATTGGAAGAAAGAGGCAAGGCCCAGAATCTCACTTTGTCTAGGTGCCAATGACCGGTGAGAAGTCTACTCCTATGGAACCTACTGTAATTCCTAAGGAGTCTACTACTGCTGCTGCTGCTGATGGTGCTGCCATGGATGTTGATCCCAAGGCTGTTGCAGATGCTGATGTCGGCCTTGGGGATGACTATGGAGACCTCTAGGACTTCGACATGGAGGGCGACGACCTCTTGAGTGATGACTAGGAGGATCTACATGGGGACATGCAGTAATTCCTAAGTTATTAGTCATGAGTTTTAAGTCCAGGTTATCATTTTGGCCAATGTAATCTTTTCTTTTTAGCAGAACAATGAGTCGTTTATGTCATAAAGATGCTATGCATCCTGGTCAATGGGTTTAGGATGGTCCTTTACACTAATTTTCCTGTTAAGTTATATTGGTCTTGTCTTGTTCTATGTTCTTGCTTTTCACTTCATTGATAATGAACTAAATCAATATAATCTCTCATATAGAACAAGCGTAGTACGATTCAATGGAACCCGAGACATGCTTGGTTGACAGCGCGGCAAACATACTCGATACTACGGGAGACTAAGTATTTCACGACATTGCATAAGCGGGATAAGAACATCCTCACCATTGCTGGGAGTAATGGTCGCATAGTTGGCTCAGGACGAGCCACTGTCGTCCTCCCTAGGGGTACAAGGATCTTCATTAAAGAAGCGATCCTATACCCAAGTGTTGAACGCACGCTCCTTACTTTTAAAGATATTCGACGTTGCGGCTACCACCTCACCACAATATGTGAAGGAGAAAATTAATTTCTCTTCATGACATTGTCTAAGGACGATGAGACCATAGTGGTTGAGAAGATGACAGGGAGCTCCGATGGATTGTACTATACTAAAATAAAACCCCTAAAACAATATGTTGCGATGCAGACAATCTATAGGAACCCAGAGTCTTTTAAGATCTGGCATGTGAGATTAGGTCATCCTGGATTGACTATGATGCGGAAAATACTCACTAGTTCGCTCGGTCTTGGCATAAACACTAAAAACTTCCCAAGGAGTTTGTATGTCCCGCTTGTGCAATGGAAAAACTGATCAGTCGACCATCCTTTGATAAGTTGAGGGTCGAACCCCTACGGTTCTTGGAGAGAATCCAAGGGATATCTGTACCCAAATCCTTGGTCTAGGCCATTCAGATATTTCATAGTGTTGATTGACGCCTCTACAAGGTGGAGCCACGTATGCTTGCTGTCTACGAGGAACCACGCTTTTGCCAGATTTATCACGCAGATCATCCGTTTGCATGTGGAGTTCCCTGAGAACCACATCAAAACGATTCGGATGGATAATGCAGGTGAATTCATATCGAATGTATTCAATGACTATTGTATGGCCTTGGGTATTAATGTAGAGTATTATGTTCCTCATGTTCACACTCAAAACGGCCTTGCTACGTCATTGATAAAAAGGATCAAGTTAATTGTCAGACCATTGCTACAGGGTAGCAATTTGCCCACTACATATTGGGGCCATACAGTATTGCACGTTGCAAAGCTAATCCAGTATATACCGTCTGCATATCACTCTTCTTCACCCCATCAACTGGCGCGTGGTCAAGAACCGGTGGTTTTCCATCTGCATAAGTTTGGCTGTGTTATGTACGTGCTGATCTCACCACCCCAGCGTACGACTATAGGACCGCACCATAAGGTGGGGGTCTATGTGGGTTATGAGTCTTCATCCATAACTTACTACTTGGAGCCTAAAACTAGGAATCTGTTTACGGCTCGGTACGCTGATTGCATCTTTGATGAAGAGCATTTTCTGGCATTAGGAGGAGGAAAGTACCTCAACTCTAAGGAATACCGTGAAATAGAATGGAACTCGAGCAGTATCCATACTCTTGACCCGCGTTCGCTAGACATTGAACGGGAAGTTCAACGTATCATACACCTTCAAAACTTAACTAATGATCTGCCAAACGCTTTCACTAAACTAAGAGGAGTGTAGAAGTTACATATCCCTGTGGCAAATGCACCGGAGAGAGTGGAGATACCCATGGAGGGAGACTCTATTCCAGCCTCTAAGCCTAGGAAGAGGGGGAAGAAACCCGGATGGTCCGATTCAGACTAAGCAGAGACGTCCGCAAGAGCTGAATACGAAGCCGCCTGCATCACACTCTCATTCAGTAGTCTCTAAGGAGACCTGTCTAGGGGACAGACGCCAAAAGGGTAGAGGCCCTAATGGACTACCGCGTGTATTTAGTCCTATTGGCGAATCGGAACCCTTTCCTATTTTGGAAAACCAGGATGAGGAAATAAATGAGGAAATTGCCACAAACTATATTGTTTCACGAGAATTATATGGCTGAAAGACTACACATGTCGACATAAATTTTGTTTCTAAAATCGCTAACATAATGGATCATGATTATGAACTTAAGTCCATGGCAGAGAGCCGTAAGCGCTCGGATTGGGTCAAATGGAAAGAAACGATAGAGACGGAATTACGCTCACTTGCTAAGAGGCACGTCTTTGGGCCGGTAAGCCTGACGTCTCCCCACTGTGCGCCCTGCTGGGTACAAGTGGGTTTTCGTCCGGAAGCGGAACGAAAACAATGAAGTGGTGAGATACAAAGCGAGACTTGTAACACAAGGGTTCACGCAGGGACCCGGCATCGATTACGATGAAACCTATTCTCCTGTAATGAGTGGCATAATGTTCCGATACTTGATGTCTATGGCAGCTGGCATGTAATTGAAAATACAGTTGATGGATGTGGTGACCGCATATCTATACGGATCATTAGATTCAGAGATTTACATGCATGTCCCTGACGGGTTGAAGGTCCCGGACAAAGCAAATCGCAACATGTACAGTGTGAAATTGGAGAGATCGTTGTATGAGTTAAAACGGTCTGGTCGTATGTGGTACAACCGGCTGAGTGACTTCCTTTTGGGAAAAGAATACGTTAATAGTGAGGACTGTCTCTGCGTGTTTATCAGAAAGTCCTAGAGGGGTTTTTGTATCATCTCAGTCTATGTCGATGATTTGAACATCATTGGCCACGCAGAGGACATTGAGAAGGCAGTTGCCTGTCTCAAGACGGAATTTGGGATGAAAGACTTGGGTCAGACTAAGTTTTGCTTTGGCCTACAAATTAAGCATGTCCCTAACGGGGTCTTAGTGCACTAGTTAACATATACTAGAAAGGTACTTGAGAGATTTAACATGTCAAAGGCTCATCCTTTGAAGATACCCATGGTTGTGAGATCCTTTGATCGGGACAAAGACCCATTCCGTCCTAGGAGTGAAACTGAGGAAGTATTGGGACCAGAAATCCCATACTTAAGCACCACAAGAGCACTGATGTATCTTGCGAACTGCACCAGGCCTAATATTACGTTCACGGTAAATCTACTAGTAAGATACAGTGCGTCTCTTACTAGGAGATATTGGGTTGGCATTAAGACAGTACTCAGATACCTCTAGGGTACGCAAGATCTCGGCCTCTTCTTTCCAAGGCAACGAGACTTAGTCAGGGTGGGCTATGCAGATGCAAGATATTTGTCTAATCCTCATAATACCTGTTTTCAAACTGGTTCTGTGTTTCTTTGTGGTGGTACAACCATTTCGTGGCGGTCTAGTAAATAGATTTTGGTAGCGACGTCTACAAACCACTTAGAGATTATTGTACTATATGAAGCCGCACAAGAGTGTGCAGACTTAGGAGGATGACTCACCATATTGAGCGATCATGTTGTTTGAGTATCTCCAATACCCCCACCATTATCTATGAGGATAATATATCATGTGTCGTACAGATGCAGCTAGGCTATATCAAGAACAATATGACGAAGCATATTGCCCCAAAATTCTTCTTTCCTCATGAGCTTCAGAAGCAAGGGGAAGTGAAGATCCTGCAGTCCAAGTCATGTGACAACTTGACTGATTTGTTCACTAAGTCTCTCCTAGCTTGTACTTTTCGAAAAATTATTCGTGAAATTGGAATTAGAAGACTTAGAGACTTGCAGGGTTCAGGAGGAGTAGAACCCATGAACACAGCCTAGTCAGTGGATTGGCGAGTCTATAACGTTGTACTTCTTTTTCCTTAATTAAGTGGAGCTTGTGATCCTCACAAAAGTTTTTAACGAGGCAACGGTGTGTGACGCATGGCGGCAACTATGTACTCTTTTTCCTAGCCTTTTTTTCCACTGGGTTTTGGTAGGAGTTTTGACGAGGCATGAGTTGGTCGCGGATAGATCCAATGAGAGTGTTACTAATCCTTATCTCTTTAGGAGAAAAAATTCTTTCTTGTGGACCAATCCGAATTAGTTAGAGATAAATTTATAGTTCTTATCTCTAACCTCCTCTACCTATAAATAGAGAGACAGTGGTGTCTTCATTGTACATATTGATCATTGATTAATAAAGAGAGAACAACGCCCTCATATCTATGTCGCCTGTGTTCATTGTCTTCTTCTGTGGTGTGATTATGCGGGAAAGGATACGGTTTTCTACATCTTCTCGACGCCTCATCTGAACGATCCGTCGACGTAGTCGTTCTACAACACATCGCACGGTTTGGTTTCTCGCGTTCACTGCCACTAGCCCGCTAGGGCCTAGGGCGTACTCTAATGACTCTATTTAGTGAGAAGTCAATTGATAAAATTTATCGAAGCAAGGTTTTTCAACTTCTATCTTCTAATTTATTTTTTGAATTCTACAACTATAGATTGTTAGAATCTATATAAAAATCTAGTCTATTTGAAAGGCTTCTGTCAATTAAAGATTATAATAAAAATCTCCAAACTTGGCCTATAAATATATATGTTGCAAGAAGCGTTCATGTGATCTCGTCTGAATTAGGTGTCACCGCACAGCACAGCGTTAGATACCAGGTGACCGTCAGATAGGAGGCGCGTAACAAGAACGTGACCCCATCCATGCAAACGCGACTCGCGTCACTCCGTCCACTCCGTTCAGCGATCAGCACGCTACACAAGAAAAAACCCATTCAGTGCGGCCCGCCACGCCAAACCTACTCGTACCGTCGTACGGCGCAGAATAATAACTGGGCCAATTTAACAACAGAATCAACAGAGCCGGAGCCCGAGACGAAGCGAGGCCGTAAAACAAATCAAATCCTTGGCTATAAAAGTCGGCACCCCAGGATGGTGGCAGAGGCTATTCTCCACGTGGCCATCTCCCCCCATCCCCAGCAAGCTGCAAGCCCACCCCGCTCGCACCGCACCGATTTGGAGAGGAAACCCCTCCTCCACCTACCTCTCCTCCTTCCCAGCCAGATCCGCCTCCTCCTCCTCCTCCTCCTCCCCTGCTCCCTCCCAGATCTCACACTCCACCAAGCACTCCGTATCACAGGCACACCGACGCGGGAGCCCACCCGCCCAGATCCACCGCCGCGCCAGAGCCGGAGACCGAGCGGCGGCGGGGGATGGCCATGGGGAAGGAGGCAAGCGGCGCCGGCGAGGGGGGCATGTCCGAGTCGGTGATCCGCAAGGTGCTGGTGTCCTACATGTACGTGGCGGTGTGGATCTTCCTCTCCTTCACGGTCATCGTCTACAACAAGTACATCCTCGATCCCAAGATGTACAACTGGCCCTTCCCCATCTCGCTCACCATGGTGCACATGGCCTTCTGCTCCTCCCTCGCCGTCGCGCTCGTCCGCCTCTTCCGCGTCGTGGAGCTCCCGTCGTCGCCCGCCATGACGCCGCAGCTCTACACCTCCTCAGTGCTCCCCATCGGCGCGCTCTACTCGCTCTCCCTCTGGTTCTCCAACTCGGCGTACATCTATCTCTCTGTCTCTTTCATCCAGATGCTCAAGGCGCTCATGCCCGTCGCCGTGTACTCCATCGGCGTACTCTTCAAGAAGGAGACTTTCAAGTCCTCCTCCATGCTCAACATGCTCTCCATCTCCTTCGGCGTCGCCATCGCCGCCTACGGCGAGGCCCGCTTCGACGCCCGCGGCGTCGCGCTCCAGCTCGCCGCCGTCGCCTTCGAGGCCACGCGCCTCGTCCTCATCCAGATCCTTCTCACCTCCAAGGGGATCTCGCTCAACCCCATCACCTCGCTCTACTACGTCGCACCATGCTGCCTCGCCTTCCTCGTCGTGCCCTGGGCCTTCGTCGAGCTACCCAGGCTGCGCGCCGTCGGCACATTCCAGCCAGACTTCTTCATCTTCGGGACTAACTCCCTCTGCGCCTTTGCGCTCAACCTGGCAGTCTTCTTGCTCGTCGGCAAGACGTCCGCGCTCACCATGAATGTCGCCGGCGTTGTCAAGGATTGGCTGCTCATCGCCTTCTCTTGGTCCGTGATCCGGGACACGGTCACCCCAATCAACCTGTTCGGCTACGGGATCGCATTCCTCGGTGTAGGCTACTACAACCACGTCAAGCTGCAGGCGCTCAAGGCCAAGGAGGCGCAGAAGAAGGCTGCTCAGGCCGACGAGGAGGCCGGCTCACTGCTGCAGGAGCGTGACTCGCACGGCGACCGCAAGAGCGACAACCAGGCCTAAAGTGTGGGATCTGGTCCAACGGCGCACGCAAGTTGGTTGGTTCTAATGAATTCATCAACGTGTGACCCTCTACTAGTTTGATGCAAAATCTGTTCATTTCTTGTCTTAATTTGTGGTAGGAAGGCAAATAAATACAGAAAAATGTGATCTTTGTGTCGGACATATGAAAATATTGAGTGAATTTTTGCCACTTGTAGTTACTTTGATAGTATATGAAATTGTCTACATTGTCCAGTAATATTAGCTACTATGTATCATGAAATACTTCCATTTTATCTAGTACTACGAAACATGGAGTAAATCTGTTTTTGTAAGATTGGCCAATGGATCGATTGTATTTCAGCTGCTATGACCTTAACCTATTGTGGTTCTAATTGTCTTGGTATACTGGACAGGATATCCGTTGAACTTGTGCAAGCACTCACTACTGGAGTACATTTCTATCGGAGTACATCTATAAGTTGGTATAAGGTTGCTTTCCATGGAGCTGGACCCCGGTTTGGTGCTCTCAGTGTCACGCCTTGTCCCCATTCGTTGGATTCACACAGAAGTTAACACGAATAGGTTGTATTATAACTTTCTAAGGAGCATCAGCGCCTAGTACTAGCAGGACTGGAGGAACCACTTCTCTCACACTGCTATTATCAGTAGTATTAATAGTTTTTCCTTTTTTTCTCATTCCTTGAGGGAACCTGAAATTTTTTTAATCTTCAGAGTAATTCAGTGTAGGGATCTCTACCAGAGCACTGCAAAATTGCAAAGGTATATCAATATTGTACTATCTTCGTTCTAAAATAGTACTATCTTTATAGTGTAATTTAAACCACAAAGATATTAATATTTTAGAACGAAGGTAGGACCTTCTGATAGTGCTCCCCATGTTACTACAACTTACAGCTACAAATCTGATTCTTCTGCCTATCATGTGCTCTGAAAGTCCGAATCAAGACCTTTGAATGCGCAGCAGATCAAAACTATGTTGAATATGGGATAGGAAATGGGTTCTAATCCCTCAGAGAATGTCTTCTTGTTTTTGTGTGTCATCCAAATAGTTAAAAAAATTAAAAAAAATGGCAGGATAGTTTAATATGTGATATATCACTTTATAAACATGTAAGTTTAAATTTAACCTTTACAACTTGTAACCAAAAGAACAAATTTAATTCTGACTAGTATATATATATTCAGTCATATTTGTTTTTTTTTAATTTGTAGGAGCTAAATTTGAACCCGTATGTTTGTGAGTGATATATCATATATTAATCTATCTTATCAACTTTTAAAATTTTTATAATTATTTAGATAACATGTAAGAAACTAGAGAGCGGAGAGAGTTTCCCTGCGGGATATGTGCACTCAAATCACTGATCACTGGCACCATGGTTAGCGTGCATACGCAGTGGTGCAGGATTGTACTCTCTGGTTCGGTTTGTCCCCGTTTCCGTTGCTTTGCCTTCCACCCACTTGCAGACAGTTGCACTCTTCAGCAGTTGAGCTGATTGGTTGGTACCGACAATTCAAGGGGATATGTACCGAGTTCACAACTTCACATCTGCACGCAGGAACTGTGAGAATAGTTTTCACTTCACTGCCCATTTGTTCTGTCCGATTGAGATCTATGCTTACCCTGATTGGGCATTTGGGCTCTACGGCGTGTACGTGCCAGTTTGATTACCATGGTGAGCTCAAGCCGAATTTCCCTGTTCCGTTCGGCCGCAATAACCGAAAGCTGGTGCGGCTTTCGTGGACCTGCTCGCTCGCCGGTAAACGGTACCGCGCGGCTGAATTAAGAGGAGCGGCAGTTAGGCAAAAGACGGAGACTTTCAGTGCTTTTGCGCGTGTGCCCCTTGCGTGTGCGTCCGGGAAGGCCCTTTTCCGGCTGCCGTCTCGAGCAGGTTTGCAATCTGGTCCAGAATAGGAGGAGAATTGAAGCCAAGGTACAACAGTGACACCCCTCAGGCCATGCCCAAGACAGTGGGCTGCCGAGTGGCTTCGCCTCTCCATGTCGGAGGTGAGCGACCAGCTCGGTTGGAGCCGTGCCCCCATAGGGATGTGCGTGTCCTGTAGAAGACACGCGTGCTCTTAGTGAAGAAATGGTGGCTTCCAAGTGAGAGAAGGTGGTCTAGAAGGAAAAAAGAAGGGTAGAAAGGAGAAAAAGTGGGTGGCACTTGGTGATGGCATTGCCGGCCGAGGCCGACCACCGCCGTGGATGAGAACAATCACCGTGGAGCAGATCAGGCCGGTGGAGGACTTCGGCAAGTAGATCAGCCATCGTCGCCACGAGCTCCTCTGTGTCGTGAGCTCGACTGAGAGGTAGGCGAAGGGAGAGATCATTGTCGTGGGCTCCTTGACCGTCACTGCCGCAGGCTGCTTGGTGGTCACGGCCGTGGGGAGTAGTGGCCAAATCTAGAGGAGGGGAGAGGAGCTAGAGTGAGAGAGAGAGCAAGGGACGGTGGCAATTCTTGATGTGGACACCGGCTTGGCCAATGACGTCGGAGAGGGAGAAGGGAAGAGAGGCGGAGTTATTGGTGGCATCGATGGTGGCTGTGTCGTTTCAGCGTAGAAGAGGGGGAAGAAGACGGTTCAAGATGAGGGGGAGAGAGAGTGGGGGAGGGAGAGGAAAAAGAGGAGAGGTTGACACGTGGGTCCAATAGAAGTTTAAGGGTACATATGTAAGTTTTTTGTCACATGGTTTAAAATACGAAAGTTTTAATTAATTTGTAAATAAAAATATTATAAAGACGGACACTAAAATATCTAGGGGCTGAAAAAAAAAATATAGAGTGACTTGCATTACAGAGGTAATGTCTTCGGAATGACCTTATCCTCCGTGCCATAGCCTTTTGATAGCCCCGTATCCTACGTGTCTTCAGAACTCATAGGAGTAGCCTCAATTGCTCCTGCCCTCAGTCCCCTCTCCCGTCTCCAAAACACCCCTCTCCAATGCGGTCAGGAAGTGGTACAACTTTTCAGTAGCTCCGTTTGAAACTAGCATCGAGGATGCTCCAGGTATATTCTTTGGTCCGTGGTTATTTGGAGCCTCAAGACTGAAAAGGCCCATAGAAAGTTATATTTGGACCCGGTTTCGCAGCAGTGAGACAAAGTACTACAAGTCTGGTTTCAGAATTGTCTGTGTTGGACTTGGCCTGGTAGCAAAAACCTTCGTGTCCTTGTTGGGCCTGATTTCTATTTTCTAGTATTTGGGAGTCCTTTTGGTAATGGGAAACTGGGTTCTGGTACTGCACAAGTTCAGGAATTAGAGGACTGTGATACGGTTAGTCCAACAAGACCTCAAGAACACGCGCGACGAGGTTTTTTGAATTGTTGGTTTGATGCTATTCCAAGTCTTAACACATAAGACTGGAGGTTCCAAATCTAGGTATGAATCCATCAGATGAGTACAATTCAATATGAATTCGTTCAGTGGGCGAATACCCTTTTGTGCATAGTTCTCATCAGATGAGTACAATCCAGAGATTGTGTCTGTACACCACTGAACCCAAAAAATTGTGAATTGCAGTATTTTATTTCTGAATCGTCAAACCAAAAGAAAATGGTCAGACATTTCCCCTTACCCTTTTACACCGGCAAAGTCAAAATACGTCCTATGTTGACCAATAACCAGAGAGTGTTGTATGCATTTGTTTCATCGCATATGTCCATTTCTCGCATTTAGCAATCAAACAGTGCTATTTGTAGCCTAGGTGCCGGTATTTTCAACATCGTTGGCGAGAATAAGGAAATAACCAACTAGAATTTTTTGTCTTCTCGTGTAGTTTGGGACCAAATTATGTACTGCAGAAACAAAGGAAGGACACTTGAGATCATCCGCGGTGTGAACCACGTGATCTTATTTGGACTCATTTTTCTCCAAACTGGGCAAGATTAAGCGATTAGCTGCAATAATCAGAATGGGCAGTCAGTAAAGTTGCTGGAAAATCCAGGTCATCTCGGCGTCCAGCGGTCGCCAGGATCTGTTGCAGTTGCTAATTAAACAGTTGCGCTAGCATCGCGTCATTACGAGAAATGAAGGTCTCGATCCACTTAGCACCTTAGCATATTTTACTGTAGCAGATCAGTGTATAAGGTGCCTTATGACAGTGACTCTAAGCCAAAAGCCATTGGATCTAAGTATGGATGGCCAAGATCATGGTGTTCTCAAGCTACTGTAGCGATTGCTTAATGTCCTAAGGTTAGTGGCGACGCCGAACTACACGCATCGCATTCAGCTAGCTAGCAGCCATATATAGTGGCGCACGAGTGGCCGACACCTCTTCTTTTATTCTGGCAAAACGGCGGCAGGCGGCTGGTAACAATGCCGTACGAAACAACTTGCAAAAATGGAATTAAGGGGAAATCTTGTGTGGAGAACACGTCGATTCCCACACATGATTAGGTTTCCTCGTAAGTTTAACAATGTATCCACCATACACGACCAGCAGGGAACGATTCGTCAGTTAACCCAAGTTGCTCCACGATTAGTTTATTGGAGGAGCTCTTGAGAAGTTTCGGAATAAACTTTCCATGCATGGAACAAAGAAAAGGAGCATACGCACTTGCTAGATGAGCAGAATCATGGCTTCATTGAGTAGTGGCAACTGTGAAATTCGCATAACTCTAGATGGTCAGAACTTTAGCGTATACAAAAATGCCGCATGTCAAGTCTTTCCGCTGCTAGCTTGTGCGCTTTTTGAAGTGCAGACCTATTAAACTAGCAAGCGACGCCCCAGCGCATATTCACGGCTAGCTAGCTAGAGCGACGCAGCAGCCAGGAAGCAGTAGTATACTCCTGTAAGCTTTTTACAGTCTCGTTGGACATAAAAGGGTATGTAAACAGAATTGACTCAATTGAGCGAAACAACATACTAAGCTTCCAGCTCTCACTGTTCTGGTCGTGACAGAAAAAGGTTCAGAATTATTTTTGGTCTAACATGGCACAGCGAACTGCATGCACGCGTGCATGGCGACCTTTTGAGGTCGTACATTTGGTGCGGTTATAGTAAAGGACTCGTCAAACTTGCCGCTGCGGATACGAGTACGTTTGTTGATAGTCGTAACTTGTACTCCTTCTATTTTAAAATATAGATATTTTTAAATTATTTAGCAGAAATTAAGATTAAGAAAAAAATGTTTTAACACTACTACGAAATGGGTCTATACAAGCAGCCAAAATTGCTATTCGCAAGTGGTCGGCGCGATCACTTGCAACCAAAGACATGTAAAAATCCACGATTTGTAGAGGCGGTATACCCCATCCGTGAAAATCGTTTTTCACGGTGGACCTCTAATACACCCGCCTATACAAATGGTTTTCATGCCAAAAAAAAGAAAAAAAAGTTTCCCATCACAAGCGTATCAGAGATCAGAGCTCCAAAATCGATCCCAAAATCGATTTCAAAATCAATTTCACAGATCTAGAGTATCAAGCACATTCGAACAGATCTTGTGTGCACTAGTACTCGAGGTCATCCCCCCATCCAGCCCTCGTCGTCGAGCTACCATCGTCGCCGAGCCGCTGTCATCGCCGAGGTGGTGGAGGAAGAAGAGGGAGGAGGCCGGGGCGGACCCACCTCTCTCAAGGACGCTGTCATCACTGAGGTTGCCCGCGTGGATCCACCCATCGAAGGGCATGTACAACCTCGACTGGATCCATTCATTGGTGCTGTGGACGAGGTGGCGGTCGCCTGGATTTGCTCGTCGGTGCATGTGGATGAGCTCACAATCACTTGCATCTGCCTGCCGAAGCCGTGGACAAGCTTGCCACCGTCGTATCTAGTGCGCTCAAGGCCCGCCGCTACCGGATCCGCATCCTCCACCACCACCGGAGCTGCCGCCTCCTCTCACCACCTCTTCTCCCCCATCTTCCCTTCCCTCTTGCGTATCGGCCAGTTCCGCCGCTGCCTCCTTGCGCTGCATCCTCCCTTCGCTCCTCCCCTTTTTCGCCGGCTAGATCAACCTCCTCCACTAAGGGGGTGTTTGAGAAGTGAGGGGGAGGTCAGAAGGAGGAGAAAGGTGAGGTGGGGGAGAGAGAGGTTCATGGACGGAGGCCATATATTTTTTTATAACGCGCCCATTTTTACAGACGGCCCTCCTAATACGACCGCCTGTGAAAATCGATTTTCATAGGCTGTCCGCGACCGAATAGCCTTGGTGTATTTTCACAAGCGAGTATTATTTTAGTCCGTCTATAAAAATAAATAGGGGTGTTGCCAAAAATAGTTTTTTTATTAGTGTTATACCCTTCAATAAATATTAAATGATTGGGTTGAAAGAGAAGCGATTAATTGACAAGTAGTTACTATAAGAGTAGTGTTAGGAAATTTATTTATATTGTGAATCAAAATTTAAATCCTAAAAATAATTATATTTTAAAATGAAGGGAGTAAGTCGTAACATTGTACTACTAAGTACATAGCTAATCGTCCTTCAAATAATCAAATAACAACCAAAACTATGCAAGCCCATCGGAAAATCGCTGGTATATGAGAGAGTTGTCTACCAGTTTTTAGATATTCCCGTTTCCATGTGATTTTCTCGAAGACTGTTTAATTTCCATGCGATTTACTACTCACGGACAGCACGCGCGCGCATGTGGCTACGGAAAAACGGATGATCGATCGATCTGACCATGAGCAGAGAATAATTAGGACCGTGTATACGAAAGCAAATACGCTACGTAAAAAGGAACATGCTTGTCCTACTCCTATGACTTTCTCACACTACTGACACGACGATCGGTGCATTCATTTGTGATAACCCTGCTATAACATGCAGATCAAAATGCATCGATCGCATTGATTATCTGTATGCAAAAAAGGAATCCAGCTAGTGAAAAATTTAATCTGTAAGGTTGTACGACGCAGAGCTCATCATGTGTACAGCAGTACGGCACGCGAGACCGCGCCCTTCGCAGGTCTCCAGCACCCAGACAACTCACGCTTTTGTTGCGCTTGATGCCAATGGCGTCAGTGGGTCACTACCTCCGTAAACGCACGAATCCATCTGCGTAATGCGTTACATAGAAAGGAAGCTGTACCTTTCCAGTTTCTCGCCTCCCTGGGAAACCTGTCTTTTTCCATGATCCAAAACCATGGACAAAAAACCACCGGATCGACCTGGCTTACGAACGCTGTGCCATGTCCGCGCCAACTCGCAATCTACTAGCTCGTCCAAGACTCGATCGAGCCACTATATAAACACGTCCGGTCCAAGCCAAAACCCAAACCCTCACACTACAACACACGCTATTACTAGTAAGCATCATCACGAGATCCCTGTTTTATCACCGTACGTTGATTTAGAAAGGTGTGTGCCTGATCAGTGGTGTTGAGAGAGTAGCTAGTAGGGCAAGAACAAATGATTACGGGTTCGGAGTGTACGCGGTGTGGAGCGATGGCGCCGCTGTACACGGCGGCGGCAGCTCGGGTACGGGTCGGTGCGGTGGCTCAAGGCGTTCTCCAACGAGCAGTGCGCCGGGATCAACCACTTCGTGGCGCTCTACGCCGTGCCGGTGCTCATCTTCGACATGGTGTCCACCAACAACGTGTACAAGATGAACGGCCGCCTCATCGCCGCCGACACGCTGCAGAAGGCGGTGCTGCTGCTAGGGCTCATGGCGTGGGCGCTCTGGGAGCGGTCGCGCCGCCGCGCCGGGGCCAATGGGGCGGTGTCGTCGCCGCTGCAGTGGGTGATCACCTGCTTCTCCGTGGCGTCTGCTGCCCAACACCATCATCATGGGCGTCCCGCCTCCTCAACGCATGTACGGGGTCGTGTCCTAAGGACCTCATAAGCAGATCGTCGTCATGCATTCTGCATCTGGTACAACGTCATATTCCTCTACGACGCGGCGCGGAACCTCGGGCCGCGCCGGCGGACGGCAGCGCCAAGATCATCCCTTCGTCGCCGTGAAAGACTCTGGCGCCGCCGAAAGACGCCGGCCCCCTTACGACAAAACCCGACAGACATGCTACCACTGATCCGCGTG